>LOJH01036257.1:0-15561 GCA_001685095.1 Ellobius talpinus | reverse complement strand
TCCTGTCTTTTCCCTTTCCCCTCTCCTCTCCTCTCTCTCCCCTTCTCTCCTGTCTTTTCCCTTTCCCATCTCCTCTCCTCTCTCTCTCCCCTTCTCTCCTTCTCCTCTCCTTTCCTTTCCCCCTCCCTCCTCTATCTCTCTTTCCAATGAATCAGCACATAAATAGTACCAGATGAAATACACGAAACAAAGAAAATCCGCAAATACAGGAATATTTATAATGCTAACTTCCAGAACAGAAAGCTAAACATTTCCTTTTATCTAACAATGGGAACATTTGGGAGCACTGCTAACAGTTAAAATGCCAGGGCATGCCAGCCTTGCTAATAGAGATGGTAGATCTTTTAAGTCACACTGGAGACCAGAGCAGATGCAGGCACAGGGGGTCTTGAACTGTGAACTAATTCCGAATGGGGGACATTCACAAATATGGATGAAGTCACAAGAATGCCAGGAACATGCTACTGACAAAGCCAAGTTGCAGCTCTGCTTGCTGATTTCAGGAACTGAAATGAAGGCTTAGAAAAATCAAAATATCAAAATAAGTGGGTTTTTTTTTTTATTGGTGCCACTTCCAAGTAACCTGATCCTGGACATTTAGACAAGCTTTGCACATGTTGTAGGAACATGAAAAGACAGCCATAGTAAGCGATGATGGTAGAAATATGAAGTGATACATACAGCGGGGATGGTAGACCAGAAGTACCAGCATCGTAATGCTAACTGTATCCCTGGGTGGTCCTGCTCTATGTTAATGTCTTTTCATGTTCGTCCACATTTTCTAAGCTCATCTGTAACATTTAGGAATAACTTCTGTGCTAGGAAAACATTTTAAGTTATTTTTTAAACTGCACACTGGAGTTGCTCATATATATGCAGCATTAAAATGATAATTAATGGTTGTCTTGGAAAGCAAAATGCACAAAGTGTTAAGAGAATGATGAACGAAATCAACTTTAAGTCACAATTAGAGGTGCCACAAACAAATAAGCCAAGCAGTTTTGAAACCCTCACTTCCGGGCAAGGACCTGGGTGAAGCTATCAGGTACATGCAGTGAGACTGGAATGATAACAGTCCTGGTGCAGACCAAGGGCAGGTCTGCCAGTGCCCGGTGGAGCGGACCAAGGGCAGGTCTGCCAGTGCCCGGTGGAGCAGACCAAGGGCAGGTCTGCCAGTGCCCAGTGGAGCTAGCAGACCCAAGAGAAGGTCTGCCAGTGCCTGGTGGATGTACAAACTGTTGGGTCTTCTCTTTGGCTGGGCCAATGACCTGTCTGCTCTATAGCCCCGAAGTTTAACAGCACATGTGATTGGCAAACACATGGTAGCTTCCACGGAAACTGGTCCCCTGTTGCTTGTGTTACAAACTTGGGAAACGAAAGTGGCCTTGCCTAAGACTTTCCTCTAAGTGGGGTCTTACATTAACAACCCTTTGAATAAGTGAACATTTAACAAAAGTGGAGGCTTAAAGACATTTCTATTATTTAATAACCATCTACTTAACTAATGCAATTTTATGCAAATTTTAAATACAATGACAAATAGTGCATACATAATTAATTCTTCTAGAATTTATGAAAAGCAAAAATGCATCTTAATGAGGAGATTAATGCAGAATAAACACGGCACATCAATTTTAGTAACGCATCTTTCATTCAAACATCCCTCCCTCACAGCTGCTCTTCCTCGAGCTCATGGTTATTCTAGGATTACATCCTGAACACACACTTTTCCTTTCAGAGGTTTCTGCAATTCTAAGGACCTAACCCCTGAATGTGTTTTATCTTTTTTTTTGAATAAGTCTCAGCCACCCATCTGGAAAAAAAACCCACAATGCTGGGAGGACTTTATGTGGTCACAGGTGCTTTTATGTTATATTCATCTTCATAAAAGATATTACAGAAGGTTGCCCTCCAAACTGGGTACAGAAGCAGCAGTCTAAAGCGAGTAATTACAAGAGTGGTTATCAAGGATCTATGCAATAAAATTGTAATAGGAATTCTAATGAACTTAGCTGTAAGATGATGAAAGAGTGATTCTCTTTGGTATAAAATGACCAGGTCCTACCATCTTATTCACAGACGCTGGCTCATCTGCTACAAGCACCTTCTGTCTTCACTGCCAGTCACGGCTATGTGAAAAGATGTATAGACAGAAGTTTCTGTCCTGCCCTGTGCCATGGCCGTTCAGTTCCAAATAAACACACAGAGGCTTATAGAAATTATAAACTGTTTGACCTATTGTTCAGGCTTATTACTAACTACCTCTTACAACTTAAATTAACCCATAATTCTTGTCTATGTTTAGCCATGTGGCTTGGTACCTTTTCTCATCTTGCATTCTCATCTTGCTTCCTCTGCTTCTGGATGACAACTGCATCTCTGCTTTTCCTCTTCCCAAAATTCTTCTAGTCTGATTGCCCCACCTGTACCTCCTGCCTGGCTACTGGTCAATCAGCATTTTATTAAACCAATACCAGTGACAAATCTTTACAGCATACAAGAGCACTATCCCACAGCACAGATGTGAATAGTCACCATGAGCCCAAAATAGTGTGGATTTAGAATTTTGTCTTCCAAAGGCCCAAGAATTGTAGGCTTGGTCCCCGACTTGTTGATATTGGGGGATGGTGGGACCTAGAAGGTGTGTGACTTAGTGGAAGATCTTAGGGCTAGTAGTTGTTCCCTTAAAGGAGCATTACCTCTTGTTCCAGGCTATGGGGTGGGTAGACTCCCACTATAATGCATTGTTCCCCACATGCTGTGCACAATGGGCCCAACTGTTTACAAGCTGAACCCCCATATCTGCGGCCATTATGCCTTAGATCCCCTCTGAACCTCCATATCTGCAGCCATTATGCATTGGTTCCCCTTCCTGTCATTGCAACTAAATGTCTGACAGACATCATTTACAGAGGAAAGATTATTTTGGCTCAGTGTATCGGAGGCTTCATTTCTCAAGGCAGGAAAGGTAGAGGGGAACATGGCATCTCATCTCATGACCAGGAAACCGAAGTGTAATAGGAAGGGGCCATGGTAGGGATAGCCCCTAAGGACATGCCCTTTTGCATCCCTTCCTTCATTTAGGCCTCACCTTCCATCATCCTGCCACCTTCCCCAAGCTGGTTCAACTTCAGAACCCATTAATGGGTTGAACCATTGATACGGTCAGAGCCTCATGAGGTGACCTGCTGTCTTGGGAGACACCATCACAGACAGACCCAGAAGAGAACTTTACTAATCTAGAAGTTTCCTGATCCAATCCCATGGACCACCAGGATTAACTTACATAAAACAATTTCCTCTTTGTAAATGTCTGTTTCATTTCCCCTCAGCTCACAGTTCAGGTGAAGTGCAGGTGCAGGAAGTTGAGGCAGCTGGTCATTGCGTGACCAGAGAACAGCAAATTAATGTGTACTTTTCTCTCGCTCAGTTCATGTTCTTCTTCACGTTCAGTCTGGGGCTCAGCCAATAAAACGGTGCTGCCTACATTCAGGCAGCTGTCTTGCACCCCAATTAAAACAATTAAGAAAAAAGCAGACATGCCCACCGGCAAATCTAATCTAGACAATTATTCATTCTCACTCCCAAATGATTCTAGAGTCTGTCCAATTGACAGCGAGAACACACATCACCACAGCAGCCATTCCGACAGATGTCTGCCGTAGTGAGAGAAGCTGAGGCACACACAGCTGTTGCCATGAGCCTGCTGGCCACACAGAACAACTCAGACTGTGGCCCATCCTCAGATGGTCACACCCCACTGTGCTTCCATCCAGGAGGCCTCCAATCCTAAGGTGGAACAGAAAAGGGGGTGGTACTGGACTAGGGTGGACCTCTATATTTGAATCAGCACAGTGACATCACAGCTACGTGGTTTTGAGAGCATGACTAACGTGAGAGTCAGCTCAGGTGACAAGGTAGGATGAGACTGGAGGGCACAGGCAGTGCTGGCACAGGCACAGAGGCAGGTCTTAGGAAAGGGAAGCCAACTCAGTCAGTTCAGCTGGGCAAGCCTCTTAGCTTCCCCTCTTGAATCTCTGCCACATGCCTGACCCCTTCATCAATGTACACAGGCAGCCCCGTGCTGCCTCCTATGGAGAGGTTGGGACCCAACCCTCTCCACATCCCCTGACCCCCAGACTGTGTGGATTTCACTTTTTCATCTGTTTATTTAAATTTCCAATAGCTGAAAATGCCCCGCTGAGCTTCAGCAAATCAGTACAGAAGATGGAGTCACTACTGTTTAAGACGAGCTTGGCCTGTAATTTCCAATTTCTTCCTTTTGTACTATTAAGTCTAAACGGAAGAGGATATATATTTATGACCGAAAGCTATTTTTAAGTGAACAGCCATATTTTAACGGAATGTTCCTATTTTCATGTTGACGCTTAACAATTGTAGAAACTATGTTGTTTCTAACAAAAAGTACCATAGAGGCTATTAGTATCAGAATATTGGTATTAGATACCACTCAAATTTGACGAGAGTTTGCCTGCGAACATGGTTCCCATGGCAACCAGCACTGTAGCTTACAGAAGGCTGTGGTCCCCATCCTAAGAATTCTATCGTCATCACAGGAGCAATTTTCTAAAGGTGCTCCTATTGTGAGAGTTCAAATACCACCCTAGAAAAAAAAATACCATTTCCTTCTGCATTGTTAGTGTCCCGAAAATATTTTAGACACAATTGATTATTTTTTAAAAAAGAAAATTTTCCCCAGTCAAAAGCTGTATGAGTCACCACATGCGTATGGACAGGGGTTCTCTTAATAAGTCACGGCTTTATGTGTCTTGTTATCATTAAGTTAGATGAATAATCTTGCTCTTTAGAAAACTCCCCAGCAACCCCTTCAGTGCCCCCTGATCTGGACAAAGGGTTTAGTGTAAGGAGACAGACAGCAGGATACAGATATTTGTGTCTGGGAAGGGGGAGGGGTCACATAGGGTATGAGAAAGAAGGGAGGACCATGTTAAACTGTGATGCTGAACATATGCTCCTCAAGACACAGGAATCATCCCTCTTGCACCTTTGGAATCCTTCCTCCTCACCTGGAGGGAACCCAAACACCCTGCCCTGCATGGGCACAGGGTGGGAGAAGTCTTAACCAAGGGACTCAGAGGGCTAATGTGGAAACAGTCCAGGATTTAACAAATCCTCTAAACCAACTGTTTAATTTAGGTCTCTTTTCCTAATTTTGGCAATAATACTCACTTTTGGTGCACAAACTAGGTGCTACTTAGCAGGATTAAGTGGAGGGGTGATATAATATTTCCTCGTACTGTCAAGAGCTGTGATGAGAGGTGAGTATCCTGAGGGGCACCCCTATGTTCTGCTCTGTCAGGTTTCGAGACCAGAGAAGTTGTGCTCCCAGAAATCTATGTCATCCGAACTCTAGAAACACGGGTTCATGTGGAGTCAAATGCTCTGGGGCAGTGTGGCTCCTGCTTAGCATGACTAGACATGATCAGTGTTTCCGATGATGGTTTCAGAGGTTATCAAAGACTTGGCTCCTGACTGCTTGGCCTAAGCCACGTGCATCACAGGGAAAAAGACAGTCCTGTTTCATCACAGTGCTCAGAACTTGCCTAAGCCACAAAATTACTATGGAAAACCTGGGATTTAAACCTAAATACCCCGGCCCAGCAGAGCTTCTGTGAGAAAAAAAAAAACCCAGCACAGGGTTACAGGGCACAGGGCTCTATATCCAACATACCCAAACATCCCACAGTGGTACAGATTAGGGGGCGAGGCCTACTCTGATGTTGACAAAGCTGCAGGCTTAGGGAATGAGGGTATTTTGTTACACAAATGAAGATTACAAGTGCAGGGAGTCAATATCCCTGGGGTGTGAATATACAGTATCAAGATCTACCTGCTCAGGTTGATGGGGCAGAGGGAGGAGGAAGAAAGAAGAGGAAGGAAGAAGACACGGGGAAAGGGAAGAACAGGGGAAGAGCGCAGAGCACACGCCATGTTTGCGGAATGCCTCTATCCAGATGCTTCACACTCATGGGTAGCTTTTCGAGGCCCTGTGGAGGGTTAAGAGCCCCAACCAGAGAAGAGAGCTAGCTCAGCAGGTGGAGAGTTAGCTCACAGTCTGACTTTGTGTGTTCTTCCCCAGATTCTAACTCAGGTGTCTCTCTCATGACTCCGCTACCCAGCCCCAATGCGAGGATGCTCTCCATGGACTATGGCTGCTAGAGAAAGAACAGATTTTCTTGGAGCCAGTCCACCTGCTCCATGCTTAGCACGAGTCAGCCTGGGTAAGACTAGGATGCAGCTGAGCTGTGCACAGTTGCTTCCAAGCAAACTGTATCTAACTCTTCCAAGTTCATCCCCATGCCTTGGGCACAGACCCAGCTGGGCACTGTTTCTTTAATTACCTGCTGCAAGAAATGCTTTGGAAAAATCAAACCTTGGTGAGGTTCCCACTTCTCTTCTTCTCTCTGGTAATATTTGCATACTGATTTTGAGCTTGTTTTCAGAGAGGTATCATTCCCTCTGTTTCTGCTAGCACTAGGGTTCCTGGGAGGCCGGAGGCAGTCCTAGCTATCAGCTATCCTAGCTATCACTCTCCTGGTGAGAAACAATAGACAAGATTGCTCTACCTAGTGCAGAAGTGACTTCATCTCCCAGCACAAGAATCCAGTGTTGGCTCTCCTTCATTTCAGTATCTAATACAATCCTAGGCATCTTGCCATGCTTGGGGGTTTGCTGGATCTGTGTTTGAAGACATAAAGGAACTCCAAATTAGCCACTCTGCTGCTTGCATTGTCCAGGGGTCAGGAGCTCTGCCCTGTTGATTATGACTCTGCTGTAAAGTGTGTGGGCTAGCTGGGTGACAACCAGGGCAGGCTCACAGGTCATCAGGTGGGACTGGCTGACAGCATCAACCATTTCTTCCTAAGGCAGACTTATGGGTTGCATATGGAGTCCTTCTGCAAAATAACCCCTGAAATGTGCCACTGGAGTATCAGGCCCTGGCCAGCTGTCTGTGTGATGAGACCCCAGGGAGCCAGCACACAACTGATTGTTTACTCTCCACCGGAGTCGTGTGCAGCCTGGGGCTGACCGTGCATCCCAGTTGAAACTGCACAAGAAGCCTCTCAAGAGATTTAAACACAGGCAGTGTGACTGGGGGTTTACTTTCAAGGCAAGCCTCCTTGAGAGCTTAGAACCTGAGCCCAGCAGATCCCATGGAATGAGAGAGCAGGGAATTGGAACTCAGGGCACAGTCCCCCCACCCTGCCTTCTTTGACAGTCCCAACGATTGCCGTTGGAAGTCCACATTGTGAAACTTGACAAGATCACAGGGTGCTGTCTATACAGAAGGACAAACATCCCTTGATGTAGGGATCTGGGTATCCTTATACCCATGTGCTTGATGCTTCATGACCTGGGCCCAGTCAACTCACATTTCATGATCCAGATACCCAGGTCCCAGCACGGGTTAGGCTAGCCCACTTTCTCTGAACCAGATCTCAACTCACAGAGGGAATTCCAAATATCTGCAGGCAACAGGCTGTGGGTGGACCGTGGCTGCCCCATTCTTTGGTTCCCCTAAATCATAACATTGCCAGCATGACACATCCAGAATGGGGCAGCAGGGTGCAAGAGCTTTCAGTATGATGCTTCCAAATGTGTTCTTTTCCCTTATTGCCATTAATAAATAGTCCTGAATTTAGAAATATAAAAAGAAAATATGGTTTAATAACCTCACCATCTTTCACTCCCCTCCCATCTCTTTTGTCCCTCCGACAGAAGTTTTAAAAGAATATGCCCCACAGATATTTCTGGGGCAATTAAAAGCAAATGTTTAGACAAGACCCATCTCCTCAATGGGGCTAATCTGTGGACTCCAACCCCTTGAATTCAGAGTGTGCAGCCTGCCTGCCTGTTTATCTGAAGCTTGGAGCAGCTCTTGAATGCAGAGGCCATTTCTCAGACTAAATTTGGCAGCCGCTTTTGTGGAGAAAGCAAAACAAATCCGTGAAGAATGTAGAGTGCTACAGCCTTCATTTCACAGATGGTCTGTACAAATGTCTGCACCGAGGGGAAACGGGTGGCCGACAGACATCTGTGCTTGTAATGAGGATGGAAATCTACTGCGTGTTTGGAGCGCCAGACTCAAGTCCTCCTAACCTCTGTGCAGTGGCCAGCCTGTCTGAAGTCTGTGGGATCAGGGTTGCTGGCAAACATCAAAGAGCCCATGGGATGGATGTAGCGGGAGCCATATTTTGTAGATGGAGACCACATGCATAAGACATCACACGAGGAAGGTGACCAACATTATACAGAGTGGACTACAGAGGGAAGCAAATGCTCGCCTGGCCTTCTGAGTTGTATGTATCTCATACATACAAGATACCAAGACCTCATCTCAAACATGCTGGTGAGTTGGGTGACCACAAGTAGACAATAGGTCACCAACAACTCAGGATGAAGGTTGCCCACCTCTGTCCTTGGAGACAGGTTGCATGGAGATGTCCTGAGGCTCACTGGCAGAAACACCACCTATACCTCCTGTTTCTTTTCTTGGTGCCCCACTACTGGGGGAGTTGTTGATCCATGGTATGGTAGTTTGAATATAATTGACCCCCCACAATCTCATAGGGAGTGGCACCATTGGGAGGTGTGGTCTTGCTGAAGGAAGTGTGTCACTGTGAGGCAGACTTTGAGGTCTCTTTTGCTTAAGCTCTGCTCAGTGTCACAGTCCACTTCCTGTTGTCTTCTGATCAAGACGCAGTCAGCACCATGTCTGCCTGCATGCTGCCATGCTCCCCACCATGGTGATCATGGATGGAACCTCTGGACTGTAAGCTGACACCTCAGTTAAATGTTTTCCTTTCTAAGAGCTGCTGTGGTCATGGTGTCTCTTCACAGCAAGAGAAACCCTAACTAAGACACATGGGTAGAATCTACTGTCCAGCAAGGGGACTGAACCCACACAGCTGGATACAGAGAGCTGTTTCTGTCAGCCATACCATCAATGATCCTGGGGGATCAAGAGAAATATGTAACAGGAGGAGCAGGCTTGCTTGTCTCCCTGGCCACCTGGCTAGCTTAGCCCTGAAATAATCGCATAGAAACTGTATTCATTAAAATACTGCTTGGCCCATTAGCTCAGGCTTCTTATTGGCTAACTCATAACTTATATAGCCCATTATTAGCCCATTATTATTATCTGTGTTAGCCATGTGGCTCAGTACCTTATTCAGCATGGCAGGTCACATCCTGCTTCTTCTGTGTCTGGGCAGGACTGCCGAGGAAACTTCCTGTTTCCCAGAATTCTCCTATTCTCTTTTCCCCGCCTCTACTTCCTGTCTGGTTGTCCCGCCTATACATCCTGCCTGGCTAATGGCCAATCAATGTTTATTTAAAACATAATTGACAGAATATAGAATTGTCCTACAGAAATAAACCCATATTCTATTACTAAGCAATTACATTTAGTGAGTTTAAGTCTCTAAAAAGTTTTTAAAAAATGAATCAATGCTCAAACACAATAATTCTAGTGATATTTCAGGCATGAGAACTAACTGTTACAAAAGGCTGATAGCATGTACCAATGACATTCCAGTTTAGTGATTTACACTGGGAAACCTGGTATTCTCCTTCCCAAGAACTGTAACAAGGTAACAACAGTGGCTACTTTGGCTCAGTGCCTTACAGCTCCAGATATGCCTAAGTCAACACAACTTCCTTTGTCTTCTTTACTCTAAGTGAGGAGTGCTGGCCTCTTTCCAAATGAATATCCCTGGGCAGCAGAAACAATGATGCCTTGATGAAGTCCCAAAGATCAGAAACAATGGGGTGAGGATTGAAATGCTGACCTCTGACTATTCACTTCTTATGTCTCTGCTCTTCCAGACTGGGATGAAGGTATCCACGGGGTCTTTCATTTCAATGACCCACAAAAAGCCTATTAGTAACCATTATTATTATTGTTATTGTTTGCAGATCCTCTAGGATATACGTCCAGAGGAAATGGGTTTGCTATAGGTGTTGTTGCGGAGTGTATGTAGATCCAGGTTTTCTGAACACCTAAATCTAGGTTCCACCCATCAAAATCCAGTCTACCACCTACAGTTCTCAGTCTCAGGTAGCTGCCTAAGTGACCTTGGGGGGGGGATTGATGCTCTCTTTGTGTGTGAGGAAGCACATGGCATTAATGTGCATAGGTGGCTCCTCCACTGCAAGTAATGAGCCTCTTAACATTTAGTCAGCATTATTATTTCCTTCTTATTTTCAGCAAGGATGATTTCAAAAGCTTATTTAGAATCTAAATTAAAACCCAACCAAAGGAACCACAGATCACCGATAACATATAGGGATTAAAATCTTTTTGCCAAGAATGTCATTTTTAAAGTGAACACTGAAGCCCATTAATGAGCTGTAACATTACCCAAAGGGCAAAATTTCACTTCGTGGTTTATTTTACCTACCGTAACATAACTGTTCTCATTAAAAATGAATTACACTTTTGTGTATCCACTGAATCTCTCTCATCTGCTTTCACTCTGTGGTACAAGGGTTTCTGCTGAACATCTCCAAATTAAGAAGAATGCCAAGTACCATCATTCTAAAGCATTCCCATTGTGCCCCCTCACCCCACAGTCAGTGACCACAGTGCTCCAGGCAGATCAGAAAGTCAAAGCCAGAATCATTTCTCAATGGACATGGAGGGCTCCTTTGCCTTGCTGGGAGGGTGTGGGAGAGTAACCACTGCACAGGACCCAGTGTAGAAAGAGGCAACATGACCTGCATCCTGGAGGAGGAGCTGAGAAGAGGTGACGGGGATATCTACCACCTCCCTTCCATACTACAGCACAGGTGTATCTGTGCACACATTTGGCTCACTGTTGCGCTAAGAAGCCATGTTTTCTATCTTCATCTTGGTGGCTGCAGAAGCTCATCCTTAGGAAAGAGTCTTCAGTTAGCTTTATGCCTTTGAAAGACTAGCATTCCACCTCAGGGTAGAACTTCAGTTCACACATCAAGAAATTAATCTGGAATATCTTCCTGGGGTCTTCATTTCTTACCTCCTGGTTCTCCAGGACTGGATCTAGCCCTGAACCACAATCATGAATAAGACAGCATTGAGATCATGGGTTCCCAGCAGGTGAAAGAGACCACTGTCTTATAGAAAATGTAACTAGGGGCCTATTAGCGGGATGACCCCAACACCCAAAGCTTTTGTTATGCAAAGAAACTCAGTGGAGATAGAAAATTGAAACTGGAGGCTTCAGCATTACAAACAGTCAGCTGGCTCATGACAAGAGCTGTACAAGCCGGAACCTAACCAATGACTGTAGCTCTACCAGCTAGAATCCTAACCAATGACTGGATCTCTACCAACCAGAACCTAAGCCAATGACTGGTGCTCTACAAACCAGAACTCTAATCAATGATTATGACTTTACCAATCAGAACCCTAACCAATGACTGGATCTCTACTAATCAAAACCCTAACCAATGACTGGATCTCTACTAATCAAAACCCTAACCAATGACTAGATCTCTACCAACCAGAACCCTAACCAATGACTGGATCTCTACCAACCAGAACCCAAGCCAATGACTGGAGCTCTACAAACCAGAACCCTAATCAATGATTATGACTTTACCAATCAGAACCCTAACCAATGACTGTAACCAATGACTGTAGCTCTACCTACTAGAATTCTAACCAATGACTGGATCTCTACCAACCAGAACTCCAACCAATGACTGGATCTCTACCAACCACAACCCTAACCAATGACAGGCACTCTACAAACCAGAACCCTAATCAATGATTATGACTCTACCAACCAGAGCCCTAACCAATGACTGGTGCTCTACCAAACAGAACCCAAGCCAACGACTGGAGCTCTATCAGCCAGAAACATAATCAATGATTGAAGATATACCAACCACTAACCCCCAAGTAACAAATGACCAGGGATATACCAGACAGAAACCCCCAAGTAACCAACGACTGTGGCTCTACCAATCAGAAACCTCCATCTAATCAATGATCAGGGTTCTACCAACTTGAAGTGTCCATGTAACTAACCCCCAGGGCTCTACAAACCAGAAACTTGCAGCTAACTTCTTACGAAAGGCTTTCTCGAACAGGAACAACCAACCGCCATATCAACTTACTGTAGCTATATCAAAGAGAAATCATAAACGCACCCCAGACAAGGAACTTCTTACTTCTGTAAATACATTTTGTGTGACTCCTTTAAGGAACATTTGCTCTCCCTATTTGACAGTGCACACGTATTACATCTGTCAGTGTTGTCCAAATCTTCTCTCCTACTGGCCTCTTGGGAAGAGTTTTGGATCACTCAGCTGATATTTCTGCTAAACTCATTCAGGCTGTGTGAGTGAGCTGGTCACAGAAATGCTTTCTGTGCTGCTTGGTCTAAGTTCTTTCTGACCCACTGTATTTGTGCTTTGCTAACATCCCTCCTTTGAGGACAGACATGGACAGAGCATAGGGATGCGGGAAGCATGAGACAGATTAGTCTTCATGCTTTCTTCAGGCACGTGGGCTAACTGCTCCTGCTGCCTGGACCAGTCCAACCTTCCCACCTACTTGTCTCCCTCCAAACATTCCCTAAATGCTTGTTGGCAGCATTCAGAGCCACTGTGAACTTCATTGCTCTGCACATTCAATGGGGGGAGAGCAGGACTGCTAATCTCAGCTACCCGGAACCATGAACAGGCTTGCTTAGGGCTGAGCTTTCTGAACAGATCAGGGTCAGCACTTCCAGAATATACTATGACAGAACCAGCCTTGAAAGCATTGGACCTTACCTAGCTGGGGCTGAATTAAGACAGCAGGGCCAACTCAGGCCAGACATCAGCAAGCCAGACATGGTGGAAGATGGAGATTCCTCAGCCCATCCTGGGTCAGAAATGGGGTGGGGCTTGGGGAGAGGGCCCAGATCAACGTGAGAGTTCCCAGGCCTTCCTTATTTAGACAAATTGTCTCCAGGAACTGAGGAAGATTGGCAGCATGGAATGATAAGGGCAGAGGCTAACCTGTGCTTACAAGCCCCACCCACTTTCATTTATGATAAATACATAAACTTCTTCCAGCCAAACTCCAGCATGTAGATAAAATCACCACCAAGGTTTAGTTATTCATTCATTATTTTAAAATAGATTCCTTTTTAAGACTGTTCTTTGTCTGCATCATGGGGGGTCACCCAAACATCTTTACTTGGATGATTAAAAATACTCATATTGCCATATTATAAATGTATATGTCTTCAAGGAACCCCTCACTAAACAGGATGTGGCATGTTGGATGGTGGGGGGAGCAGGTGAGAGATGGGAATGGGTAGAAGGCCTCTGTCCTGTTCTGGGTACTTATGGGGCTCCTTTGTGCCCAGGAACTCTCGCCACTTGCCTTTACTTCCCCGAGGATAATGAGAAACTGATTGCTTGTCTGTGGTGAGTGGCCTCCATACCTATGATTCTTTGAACTTCTTAGCCTCTACCATGGAATAACATCTCTAGAAAACATTGCCAGAGGAGGAGAGACTGCTCAAAATTGGCTTCACTGTGTGGAAAAAACATACTTTAAATCAAGGAACAAAATATTCAGAAGTTGAAATATCCAGGTCCATGGTAATATTCACACAAAGAGGAACAGAAAACAAACAGGATTTTTTTTCCTTGATGGAGACTGAGAAAGCCAAAAGGAATGTTTCAATTAGGAAAATTGGGGTTCTGCAGGAAGAATGTTGTAGTTAAAGCTTGGGGGAGCTGGTGAGGGTGGCTGAGAAAGCAAAGTGGCTTCGTTGGCTCCTGGAGTAGACTCCTAATGAGGGAAGCCCAGGACTGCATGCAGATGGGACAGGGACATGGGTGAGTTTTCACTGAGTGGGGAGGAGTCTGGACCACCCCACAAATTATTTATGACATGGAGGGATCATCTTTTACCTGTGTTCACATTGAAAGCATGCCATCTGATATTTCCAGATATTCAGCATAAAATGCAGTGCATGTGCCACTGTTGGCTTTGAGGGAGGCACACAGGTGCTTCCTGAGCTTTCCTGAATGTTTCTTTCCATGTAAAAGTTTGGGGTAATACCTCCAGGGAAGGGTTTTCTCAGAGGGAGACATTTCCTCCCCTGGGACCTGCCCATGATCTCACAGATTCCTGAGATATCAAGTGTGGTGTTTTCTTCTCTTCTACAGTGGTTCTTACTTCCCCCAAAGAGTTCTGACTCTGGGTGTAAACCTTAAATGTCCTCACCAGGCATCCAGGGGCCTCGTGGAACCCCAAGCCTATAGTCACTAGCAGCAAAACTTCAGTTCTGGTGGGGGTATGCACATGCCACAGTGAAGCTACTTCTGGGATCCAGCACTCTGACTGAGCTCACTTCTCATATCCTTAAAAGGCCCCACAATCACCATCACAAGAGTGGAGACCTCAAGCAGCCTGGCCACCTTGCCCATCATCTGGAAAACTGTCAGTGTTGGTGTATGGAAAAGCCCCATTACCATGTCTCCTCTGCAGACTCCAGGCAGCAGGAGCCCACCACATTCAGTCTTCTCAGCATTGCTTCAAATGCACACAGTCCAATCCACCCACTGCCCAGTCCCTACACCATTCAACCTGTTTGCTCCTACCACTTAGTCATTGAACTTAAAGACAACAGGGTTCCATCTTCAGTATACCCAGTTCTCGGTAGCTGGAGATCTCAGTGAGGATCAACTCAACAGGCCCACCCTATGCTTTCCCTGTGATGAGACACCATGGCCCTCTGTAGCCCTGCTGCCCCTCCTCAGCTTTCATGTGTTCATTGAGTGGGTATGCTGTGTCCAAATAAGCTAGATGGTGAGGATACATGCCACTGCTGGTGGAGGTGGCAGAATGATCTCAGCATCGACCCAAACATACTGTCAGTAACAGCCACATCCCATAGTGGGATTCCCCTCTGGATTCTGTGAATACCATTGGTTAATAAAGAAGCTACCTTGAGCCTATTGCAGTGCAGAATAGAGTAAGGCAGGAATTCCAAGCAGATAGAGGAGGAAAGAAGGCAGAGTCAGGGAGAAGCCATGTGGCCGCTGCAGGAGACAGATGCTGAGTGCCAGACAGAACCTTAATGGAAGGCCACAACCACATGACAATATACAGATTAATAGAAATGGGTTAATTTTAAGATGTAAGAGCTAGCTAGAAATATGCATAAGCTAATAGCCCAAGCAGTGTTGTAATTAATACAGTTNATACAGTTTCTGTGTGATTATTTCAGGTCTGGGTGGCCGGGAATGAACAAGCAGCCTCCGTCAGCACCTTACAAGCCTTTGTTTGGTCTTCGCCTTCATGAAATGAATATGCACAAAGATATTAATTTACAAAACTGCGAGTGAAGCTTGTTTTCTTAGCATTCCACCAGGAAGAGACTTCCCTGCACTACTTATTCTCAATGGGCCCTGGGAGGTTTCTTTGTGGTATCTGTGCCAGTCCCAAGCATCACTGCCTTTCTTTCTTTTTTTAATTGATTTTATTGAGCTCTACATTTTTCTCTGCTCTCCTCCCTGCCTCTCCCC
>LOJH01036256.1:0-15561 GCA_001685095.1 Ellobius talpinus | reverse complement strand
GGAGTACTACACAGCAGAAAAAAATAATGACATCTTGAATTTTGAAGGCAAATGTATGGAGCTAGAAAGCATCATTTTGAGTGAGGTAACCCAGACCCAGAAAGACAGTTACCACATGTACTCACCCCTAAGTAGTTTTTAAACATAAAGCAAAGAAAACCAGCCCACAAATTACAATCCCAGAGAACCTAGACAACAATGAGGACCCTAAGAGAGACATACATGGATCTAATCTGCATGGGAAGTAGAAAAAGACAAGATCTCCTGAGTAGATTGGAAGTATGGGGACTTTAGGAAAGGGTTGAATGGGAAGGGAGAGGCAGAGAGTGGAGCAGAGAAAATGTAGAGCTCAATAAAATTCAGTAAAAAAAAAGAAATGCAGAATTACCTGGTACATAATATGTTTCCCCCATTCCCTCAGAAATAGACCAAACCACTGAAACCACTAATAAGAATGATGAAATGTGTTGGACTTTATGACAAAAACAGTCACTAAAATAAGAATTTGAAAAGAAAATAATTTAAAATAGAAAAAAAGTGGTAATACCATTGGGAAAAATAAAACAATTATTAATATAATTGTTAAAACATAGAACAAAAAATAAGAAAAACACTGAAGTAAACTTAATAATGGAAAAAATTCATAAAAATTCATAAAATTATAAAATCTTTAGGTAAAATTATAAGTTATAAAATCTTTAGGTAAAATTATAAAATCTTTAGGTAAGTGACTGGAACCCAGTTTTATATGTTCGATATCCTTTGTTTAGTTATTTGCCTATTTTTATTCTTTTTCAATTGGTAAGATCTTATAATGCTTCACCATATGCATTTCTTTCATGCTCTTTGAAATGTCCACCTTATTTTTAAATATTTTATAAAGCTTTATATATATATTCCTTTATTAAAAATAGATTATTTTCTCATACAATGAATCTTGATAACAAGTTTCTCTCCCAGTTCCTCCACATCTCCCCTTCCATCCTGATCTCCATCCTTTCTGTTTCTCATTAGAAAACAAAAAAACAAACAACAGGCTTCTAAGAGGCAGCAACCAAACAATGAAATAAAATAGAATAAGAATAGAATCAAAGTTTGACAAACAAACCAATAGAAAGAAAAGAGCCCAAGAGAAGTCACAAGAATCAGAGATCCACTCATGGGGTTCCCTGGACGCTGAGGGGAGGGATTGATGGAGATATCCCATTTAGAGCTGTGTTTTCCCAGGTCTCACTCTCTGTGTAATATCTGTCTGTGAGTGTCTGATGTGCGTAGTGATGTATGCTGTGAATATGTTTTATTGCCATATTAAAGAAGCTGCTCTCGGTCAATGGCTTAACATAGTAAAACCAGGCTGGAAGAGATTTATAGAAAGAGTAGGCAGAGTCAGAGGAGAAGCCATGTAGCCACCAGCAGGAGACAGTCGCACTCGACGCAGTAGGCCACAGCCTCATGGCAATATACAGATTAATAGAAATGGGTTAATTTAAGATATAAGAGTTAGCCAGAAATACTATTAAGTTAAGCTATTGGCCAAACAGTATTGCAATCAATACAGATTTCTGTGTGGTTATTTCAAGTCTGGTTGGCTAGGAATGAAGGAGCCGCCTCCGCCAACAGGTGCCTGTATTTGTTCCCATCTGCTACACGAGAAAGTTTCTCTGATGCTTATGAGCCTGTTTTTTGTTGTTGTTGTTTTTGTTGTTGTTGGTTGTTTGTTTTGTTTTGCTTTGCTTAGAAAAACATTTGCTAGTTGACTGCAACGTCATTCTTCCTGGAAACTGGAAGTCAGAAAGACAAGCTTCAGCAGTGATTCTAGCATTCATTTATTGCTTTGAGACAATGAAACAATGAAACAAATGGAGGCAGGCATTGGAGAGAACAGACGCCATCATGAGACTCTCATCAAACCTTGCAGCTATTGTCTGTCCTGTCTGCCACGTGCAAAGAAATGGCAATGTGGTGTAAACAAGAAACACCCGTCATCCCATTTCTTCAAGACAATCCCATGAATGCAGGAGCAGAGGCAGTTAACCTATAGATACCATTTCATAAACTGGACTTTCTGAAGAAATATGAACTCAAGACAGGATAGTGCTTGGTAACAAGTAGACTAATAGGTAAGGTGCAATTAGGGTTGGGTCTATGTGAAAATAAAGTCATTCAAGCAAATTAACCTACTTAATGGGACAAAGGGTTTAGGGAAACTGATATCCATACACCTGAATAGGAATGAAAATGAACATGAACTCTAGAGGAAACAAGTTGTTGATTATCTAATAAACTGTACCTATATTTTCAACATCAAAGAAGTTTGTATTACATTTCAGACATCTTAATGGCCTATGTAGATGTTTTTCTAGATACCATAAGATAAAGATACATACGTGTTGATCATCTGAAGACAAACATCGAAAATAATGTTTATTAGGTATGCTACACCATTAATATGTTTTCCAATACAATGTTTGTCTTTTATGAATGAAATGTAATGAAATTTTTGCTTTTAAATTGATAAATATTTTCATTAGTTAACAACCTAGAATTTTTGAAATGAGAAGACTGATTTAGAGATACTTTTCTTGACTTACAAATCAGTCTGTGACTGTTTCATAATGTAAATGCAAATATATGCTATTTGGTTTGTTCTGTGAATATATGTTATAAAGTACATATGTTGTATAAATTTGGCCCTGAGATAGATACAGAAGAAAAGTGTATGACAGCCTGAGAGGTGATTTGTATAGATCTATCCATGCTTAGAAGAAAAATAAGGCTTTCTGCAGAAAAAAATAATTATGAAAACAAAAATCCTTTGTGTAGAGAAATGAAGTAATTGGTACTCACATAAAATCACATGTGTTTCAAATGGGGAAATATTTAATGAACAAATTTTCATCTATGCACAACATCCCAGACTATTCTAGAAGTTTGCAACCCAAACTGTGAATGTTGGAAAAGTAGAGTCAGCAGCATTGTGGAAGAAGACATGGTGCAGAAACCTGAAGCAGCCCACATTTTTTCTCACTTGTGCTGGAAATTCCAAGTATCCACAGGAAAGTTAGCAAAGAACCTTAAACATTACTATACACAAGTTACTCCCATCCTGTAGGTCTTGACCCCCTTGGGGGTTGCACATCAAATGTCTTGCATATCATATGCCTAAATATAAAATATTTAAATTATAATTCATAACACTGCAAATTTGCAGTTATGAATAAAAAATAATTTTATGGTTGGAGTCACCAAAAACTGTGGAAATGTGTTAAAGGGATTTTAATTTAATTTAAACTTTAAAAGACAAGGAGTTAAAAAGAATTAATTAAAATCAGTAATATAGAAATGTTAAAATGGTTTTGCCTGTATTAATAGAAAAACCAAAGATATATAATTAAAAAATTAAGCAAGTCACTAAAATAAGTAAATATAAAAATTTATAAAGTAAAAATTAAAAGCAGAAATATCTAAATGTAAAACCTTAAAACAAGATTTTTTATTCATGAATTCTACTAAACAAGTACAGAGACTAAAAAAGAAGTATTCCCAATAAAAACATTTTCTGATAATAGAAAAGTTTTAACAATTATGGGACAAAGTTTACTGTGCCACAAAATCAGAATAAGACCTTGTAGTAATAGATATCTCAAATTAAGGCCTTAATTAATACTGATACATAATGCTTTGAAAATACTATTTAATTAAAATCAGCAATATCCAAAGCAAGCGAGATTCACACAAGGAATGCAAGGTTGGCTTGATAGTTGAAATTAATTGGTGTGTAATTCATGATATTAACAACTATGAATAAAAATGAAAGCCAGCAATCAATATATTATTTTCAAAACTGTGAAATGGTTATAAAAAGAAAGTCTATGACTTAAAATAATAAAAAATGAATTTATACTAAAATAATTTTATTTTATCTTATAGATTTCTAAGACAATCTGTGTGGAAACAAGTGGGTATTGATGGGGACACACCCTGTCAAGCCAACCAGGTAAACAAGTGCTAGTCAATATCGTGCTATGTAAAAAGACAATAAACTCATGTTGGTAAGCCCCTTATAATGAAACAAATGGATGAAATATAATGATTATATTTGCAATTCTAACTACTTGGGAGGCTAATATTAAGCTTGATACAATTCAGGGAGCATAACAGAACAATATGAAAAAATATGTGGGGTTTACAATCTACTTAACTATCCAAAAAAATGTATCATGAATATTTTCTCCTTGTTCTGGAAACAAACAATAATATCTACTTTGAGGACATTTTATTTTATGCCAGACATCCTAGTTAAAAAAGTAAGAAAATTAATATAATCACATAGAAAGTAAGGGAAGAGATAGAATGTGTCCTTCATGGTCAACCCAATTATCTGAATAAAGAAACAGAAAAGGAATCTATGTAAAGGGCAGCCCCAGTATCTCTAAACTTACAAGATAGATGCATAGTCAGTATGAAATACAAATTGTATCTGCACAGACTTGTGACAAACTCAATATTAAATAAAATCCACAGTGACAATTCCATTATGTGAAGTTTTAAGAGGTAAACGTAAACTTAATGGGTGATTTTAAAAAATCCGTAAAAGAATGAAATCTGCACATGAAAGTCAGGTATAGACACACAAGATCAAAGTTCACAAATCAATGTGCCATGACCACAAGCTAGAAGACAGCTGCTCTCTGAAATCAATTCGCAGGTTAGGTACAATCTCAATAAAATCTTTGCATCTTTCTCTGCAGACATTGTCAAAGAGACTGTGAAATCTACTATCTATATACAGAGGGCTTTCAACACCTGAACCAGTTTTGAAAACCCATTAAATGACTTGTAGTGGCTGATTTTAAGATTTAGTATACAGACAATAATCAAAAGGGTCTCCAACCAGCACAAAGTGAGACACACAGATCAATGGAAGACAAAAGCAACTTCAGTGATAGATTGACACCTTTTCAGGCAATTGATTTTTAAGAAAAGTGACAAGAAAATTTGATGGGAAAGCAGATGGCCTTTACAAGAAATTATACTGTGCTAATTGCATATTCAAGGAAAAAATGCTGTCCATGATCTGTACCTCACAGAAGCACAAGAAAACAGATTGTAAGTGGTGCTAAGATTTAAATTCATAAGATCAAAACTAAACCCTATAAAATAAAACAAGATAAATTCTTTTGACTTTTAACAAAGCAAATCTTTTAAATATTGGACATCAAAATATCAAAGTTACAAAGAAAAAATTGATAAATTTTACATCCTAAAAATCAAAACCTACCTGTCATGCACCAATGAGCCAAAGAATCTATAGACCAGATCTTCAGAACAAAAAATAAATAAATTAAAAAGTAAAATCTTTGGTCTTCAAAATCTGCCCTCTGAAATATAGTTTTGGCCTGATAATATAACTCAGGGTAAAGGGTTTCCTTTGAAGGCTTGAGGACCTGAATTCTATTTCCAGAACCCAGATTGATTTTTATAAGCTTTTATTTTAGTTGCTTGACCACATGTATAATCCAGGAGACTTGGAACCACAGAGAGGTAGTTTCCTGAGACCCAGTTGGCAAGCCCCAGTACATAAGGGACTGTCTCAAAAATAAGATTAAAGGCACCCAAAGAACGAATGCTACCTTAGTCTCAGTTGACTGTAGAGGGAAGGACACACAGCTATGGTAAGCTGAGATTGTGAGCAAAAGTATTTCCCAGAGAAGACCAAAACAACTGTTACACAATACCAAATGGTCATGACATTATACAGACTGAGCAGATTGTGTTTATGTGCTTGGGGATACACACACACACACACATGCACGTGCACACACATACACATGCACGCACGCGCACACACAAGGATATGTGTGTGCACTTGTGTGTGTGTGTGTAATATACAGCATATGTCATACATGCACACACCCCACAACAACTGCCACTATCACCATCATCACTGCAAGCAGCCACAGCAGAAACAACAATTGCAAAGAGAGGCCATGAAACTGATAGAGAGCAAGAAGGGAAAGATCTGCTGGAGGGTTTGATGGGAGAAAGGGAAGGGGGAACATTGTAATTACATATTATAGCATCCCAACTTTGTAAATTAAAAAATGTAATAGTAAAAGATGATACTCACAAAATAGAACAAACTCCATGATTCTGATGCCATGAAATTCCATAGATTCTAGGAAATAAATCCAGGTAGTGGAGCAGACCTTGCCATCAGGTGATTTTCTGTATGAATCACAATGGAAAATAGCAGATTAATTTGATATTTACATGTTCTTGGACTTTTATAACACCCTCCTTTGTTGCTTGTGACATCTGAATTAATAAATTTCAATGTTTTAGAAAATTTCCCCAGAATACTTGGAAAAGAAGAATGTTTCCCTGCTGTTTATAAGTGTGTCCCAAATCCTACAGTTAACATAAAACAATGGTGAAATACTAAGCAATTCCTCCACACAATCAAGAGAAAATCATTGGCACATATGCATTCCAAGTTTTACTGGAGGCCTATGGATGGCATTAATATGATACACAATATGGATACATAGAGAAATAGATAAATGACAAGTAGATGACAGAGATAGGGATATAATTGATAGATAATAATATACATATAAAACAGATAAAAGATAATAGCAAAATATATGCAGTAAATAGATCATTAATATATTATACAGAGACAGTTAGATAGATGAGGAGAGATAATTGGTAGATGGATCATAGATAATTGATAAATGATAGATATATAGATGAAAGTAAAGGGAAAATATCAAATACTTATATAATTTAAGAGTAATCAAAAAGTTTCTTTGGCAGACCTTCAAAAGCAAGTCAATAGGGAAAAATGATATGTCATACCTTATTGAAGAATATTCCTACTTACTAAAAAATGCCATGTAGAAAATGAAGGAGAACACAGCATGCTGAGAAACTTTAGGTGTTTATAGTTTCAGTTATAGTTGTTGAAGCTGGGAACTGAGATTCAGGAGCTTATTATGGTTTTCTTCCAGCATTCACAAATATTTAGAGATTATCAAGAAAATATCAAAAGTACAATTCTAACAGCCAAAGAAATAATCTGTGTATTTCAAATAAATTACTTGCACTACATACCATAAAATTTCTTATTTTTTTTCCAACTGGTTGATTGCCTACCTTCTTCTGCACCACCGATGCAGTTCTTGTCTCAGTTTTCCACTGAATGATCATGTGACCATATAATATTTAGCTTCATTGTGCCTCGATTTCATCTTTGTAATATTTGAGTGATGGTGCAGTATTTTCATGTGCTGTTGTTAGCACAAAAAGAGCTTGTGCATTTTAAGTGCTTAGAATTTTGCCTAGCACATGGTAAACATTAAGAAAAACCTTAGCTATTACAATATTATTGCACACGTACATTAAGTCAAGTACATATTTTCAACAGGAAAGCATGAACAGCAGTTTGGGAACAACTAGTACCGGATTTTATTAGCAGTTGTCGCTGATAAACACAAAGTGCAGTTTGTCACACAGTTTTTGTCTGTTAGATATTGAAATGATGCTGTTTTATATTCTTTGTATCAGGGAGCATGTGTAAATGAATCTCACCATTGCTTAGGCCAAGTATGGAATACCCCCAGAAGGCAAAGATTCTGCTTCAAATCTCGTAAACATGCATGGACTGAACTCTCAGGCAAGTGAATGAGCAGCAGCTGTGTGACCTGGGGCTTGATACTTAATGTTGCTGAGCTTCAGTTTCTTCATTTGGAAAATGAGGTTGATAACATCCCATAGCCATGTATTTAGGAATAAAAGAAATTTACTACGCATAAAACTTCAGTAAAAAGTACAGCATGTAATATAAACTCAATAAGTGAAGTCACTTTTTTACAACTCAAGAAATATTTACTGTTATCTAAAAGCAAGAACCATTGAAAGTAAGCTACACCTGCAGGAAAGGGTCTAGAAAATGCACTGTTTTAGGAGGATATCTGCTAGTATACCCATGCTTGCCATGTCAGACTATTGACATATCATTTCAACAAAAATTGAGGCAGGGCCTCATGAATGCCAGCCTAACCTTGAATTCATTGTATGGCCAAGGATGAACTTGAATTTCCAGCATTCCTGCCTCCCTCTTTGGAGGGCTAGGATTACAAGTGCATTCTACACACCTGGTTTCATATTCCAAATTTTAAGTCTAAATCTGTATAGCATGATTTTTACGTACCATCATATTTTTAATAATTCAATACATACTATTAAATCAAAGGCTATAGGCTCTTCTTTGTTAGTCTCCCAATCCACTCTACTTTTCTATTGTCCACCCAATTCAGTATACTTGCATTAGCAAGGCATTGATTTAGTTTTTTATTCAAAATATTCTGCTAAATGCATTTCTTTCCATGTCACTATGTTATGCCATCATGTTGCATTATTATAATCTAACCTCTTTCTAATTTATTTAATTTTAATACAATCATGAACAAAAAATTTTCATGCTTATTTAACCTTGCCTTAAGGATACCCAAATATATAGGAAATTCTAAGGTAGCAAATGCTTTCATTTATGACTTTCATCTCTTTCTGCTTTTCAGTTTGGCTTGATTGATTCCTAAGAAGCATGTGTCTATCCACAATGCTATGCACATAACAATTACCATGCCTAACTCTAATCATAGGTGAATTACGCATCATATCTAAGCAGGTTAACATTAAATCTTAAGCTCAGCAAATGATTTTTTGTGGCAGGTCTACCTTACAGAGTTGTTGGCCAAATCCAGAAAGACCCGTTCCAAATACTTACAGAATTTAACATTCCTCGATACACACCATATGACAGGCAGGGAATTAAACATTTCTCATACGTTTCCTTCTTAAATGCTTCTATCAGCTTATTATTATCTCTGCCACGTTCTGTGGTTCAGGAAAAATGCATAAAGATGATACTATAAAGCCAGAGATGTCTTCGAAGTCCATCAGCCTTGCTTCTACTCTCACCCTTGCTCTACTTCTCAGGAAGGAGAAACTTCAAAGACAAACTGATCATTGATAAGGACCAAGGCAACAGAAGATTAAAAAACAGTCACCCCTAAGTAGTATAATAAACAGTGTCTGGTGACCAGTGCTACATCCAGCAACTACTGATACATTTATTATGACTTCATACTTGGATTCAAGAACAGTTTCTAGAAGAGGGATTTGCGGAAATCAGATGGGGGACTTTGGAACATGAGAGACATCAAAGCACTCAACTCTGAACCATCCTAAAGATACAGGTATGAAAGTCCAAATTCAAGGGTGGGAGTAAATGAAGCTGAGGAAAATTACAGTGCCTGCAGATGGTGTGAGTAGAAATGATAACCCTACCAAAAAAAAAGACAAGATAGAGGAAAACAGAGAAAGGATTTAAGGATTTAAAAGGTTGCAAAGGGAACCAGACATTTGAAGTTAAGGTGGAGAAGGGGGAAATATTAGGGAAAAGTAAGTCTGTGTCCAAAGATTAAGCAAGAATATAAAACCATGTATAGACATGTATAGAGAAACAGGAAAATATTTTTCTGGGCCAGAGAAGGAGCTCCAAAGAAAAGTGAAGAATTTATAAGGAGAAAAAAACTTAAAAAGCAATGATGGTTAGCAACAACTGCTCAGCAGAATGACTGGGAATAAACCCTAGATCTAACACCAGGCAAATAAGCCTTGCTATGTGACACAAAAGAAAAAGCAAAAAAAAAGAAGATTCTTTTTGTACAATATTTAGATGACACCAGATGTGCCACTAACAAAACAGAGCACAATGCAATGAAAAAATGTAAGTTATTCTGAGAGACACTGTGATTTCACTGAAAGGCCACACTCAACTCATCAGAATGCAAAACAAAGGTGTGTTTTCCATGGCCCACATGCACTCACAGACAGAAAGAATGAAAATTGCACTTTAGTAAAAGAAAATTTAATTTATCACGAACCTCCGGGAAATAAGAAATAATTCATAGCAAAGAAATGGAAAAATATGTTGTGGACTGCTAAAAGCTCTTTGTTGGTAACATACACACACATTCTCTCTCTCTTCCCCTCCTTCTCTTTCCCTCCCTCCATCTTCACAGACACACACACTAAGAATTCACAAAGATGTAGTAAAAGTTGAGACAAAAATTCTAAAACAAATTAAAACAATTGTGCACAGAGTACTAAAGTGCATAGAAGTCCAAGTAAAATTGTGTTGTACAACAGGATGACTATTGTTTAATGTTAATATTGTTTCAGAAAGAATTAAAAGTTTCAAATTATTATAATACTAAAAATAACAGAATCTGCAATGTACGATGTAAAACAAAGAAAATGTCATCAGTCAAATGGAGAAATAAAAAAACAATAGCTTTAAAGCACTTTTGAAGTTTAAAGGAAGAGATTAAAATGTATCAGGAGCTATAATAAATACATATTAAAAATCATAAGTTCAAAACCAGAAAAATCTTAAAATATATTTAAAATGACAGATGTATGATGTTTAAGTAGAACTATTATTTACTGACAAACCTCTAGCAATAAAAATAAAAACAAGAAAAAAGACCAGAAATGAGGCTGCAGCTTTGCAGGTTTCAGAAGCATTTTATGGGAAAGGAAATATCAGAAGAGTAGAGGGAGAAACACAGACGTGGAACCTTTATCTAACGTCAGTGATACAATGGGTTTTGCTCCCAAGTACCAAATTAAAAAAATTAAAATATTCTAATAAAATTCGAAAAATTTATGGTAATAAAAAACAACACTGCACAAGGTAGATTTTATAATTTATTTGAATGGTCCTTAAAAATATTGGTGCAAAAAAAAAGTCAGTACAAGTGTAAGGGAAAACCACAAAAGGAAAAATTGAGTTTGACAAATTTAACCCAGGAGTCTTGACATTTGAAGGATAAAACATATAAAAGGAACATAAGAATCTGGAAGGCTTGGGGAAAGTAAATAATAGCTAATTGATATATACAAAACTCCATGCAGAGCAATTAGTGGATTAATATTATTTAAAGTACACGTGGAAATCCTATGAGGTGAATACAAAGGACGCCTTAGCAAATATTAGAGATTAGTTTTATATATAACTCACCTTTCAACAGCAGTAAATCAAAATAACAAAATAGTAATTCACAAATTCTCATTTAATGGTTTGAAAATTTATGCACATAGCCTTTAATTATTTATAAGCTAAGTAAATTGTAGCACAATTTAATAAAATTATAAAGGATAACGAGAAAAAATGCATGTTTTGTGGGCTACTTCTACAGCAGTACTTAGAAGATGGTTGACAAATTTAAATGCATTTATCAGAGAAGAAGACAGGTTACAGTATAGATGTTTATTTTGTAAAAAAAACTGAAGATCAATCTAGCATATTCAGTCCCTCCAGGGACTCCAAAGGACTGCAACTCACCATCCCACAAAGACACATGGAAATCAGGGATCATTTCCAATAGTGTAGGATACAGAATCAACCCAGGCATTCAACATGAGTGGAGAAGAAGAAAACGTGGTGTATATATGCATGATGGGATTGTAACATGAAGCTATGCCATTTGTAGGAAAATAGAAGCTATCAAGTGCATTTAGCCAGTCTCGGAAAGGCAGGTACCATGTGTCCTCTTACATGTAGTGGGTGGCTTTTCTATAAATACATAAAATCATGGATGTCCACAAGACATGAGCATCTTCAGGGGAGTAAAAGAGGCTAGCAGAATGGGACAGGAAGACCTGGGAAGATGAGCCCACCACTAAATGTACTCTTGTATAAAATTTTACATTAAAAAGAAAATGCAACAAGTTAAAATAATGAATTCAATTTCTAACATAAGGTGTTAGTTTTTATAAAGCAATATTAATTTAATAACATTCAGAGAAAGGAGAACTTGTTAGAACTTATATGAAATACGTGTTAGTTCCAATATCCAGGACAAATCAGGCAATGTTTGATTATTTGATAAGAAACTTAGAAAACCAAAGCTCAGCAACAGATGGGGGAGGGAAGTAATAAAGGAAGTTAGAATATGCTTTTGCCTCCCTCCCACCATTGCCTTCAGCTGAGTAATGTCTGCTCTGGAGCTGCAGTGGCTCAGAGCTCTGCTTCAGCCATCTGCAAAAATAAATCAATGCCGGACCTAGTCCTGCACATGTAGAGACACAAGAGCACAGAGGGGAAAACGACAGCCGTAGAAACTCTTCTCTGCAGATCTTCCTTCTCCAAATGCTTAGACTGATAATTGCAATCTAATGGCCTGAGCTTCTGTGTGCTGTGAATGCTATTATTTTCTAAGTTTAATCTAAATGGACTGTAATTCTGAACAAAATTTTAATTTTTTAATATACTGGGTAGCTTTATTTCTTTTTGAAACTACATTTGTTTTACATTTTTTTAGATCATAATATCATTACATCATGTCCTCCTTCCCTTCCCTCACTTCATACCCTCCCATTTCTCCATGCTCTTTCAAATTCATGGGCTACTTTTTTCTTAGTTGTTGCTACATTCATCTGTGTATACATATAATGTTTCATAAAATTTTCTCCTGGAATTCAAATGCAAGCAAAATATCCAACAAGTAACAGATTATTAAAATCTAAGAGAAATTCCTAGTGTCCCAACAATACTAGACAATGCACAAATAAAACAAGAGCTTTGGCAATCTACCTATGTGTTTGGGAAATGTGAAAAGCAGTGGACATAGAGCTCCTACTGAGCAAACATTGCTGAGGCACTTGCATACTTACATCGCAAACAGCTAAGTACTGTTGTAGAATATTCCTTACACTGTGTGAGGATATGTCACTGTGATTGGTTTAAAAAAAAAAGCTAAATGGCTAATAGCTAGGCAGGATTTTCAGGGCAGAGAATGCTGGGAAGAAAAAGGATGGAGAAGTCAGACAGACATGGAACGAGTTGAACACACAAAATGGGACAGAGGTAAAAGCCATGTGGAAGAACGTAGATTAATAAAAATATAGGTTATAAGAGCAGTTGGGAACAAGCCTAAGCTATTGGTTAAGTATTCATAATTAATAAAAAGTCTCTGTGTCATTATTTGGGAGCTAGCTGGCAGGACAGAGAAAGACTAGCTACAAAGTCATCTTTGCTTTCCAATGGCCAGCAAAACCACATCCCCTGAATTAAAAATCTGGATGTAAAATTTAAACCCCGAAACTTTTTACTTAAAATACTGTTTGGCCTTGGGGAGAGATTCAAGCAGGTTTTGGATTTTCACATTTTTTTATATTTGTTAAACAAAACACAACAGCCAATCCATAAAGAAAATAGTGAAAGAATCTTGAAATGTGTAAAACAAATTACATGTGCTTTAGTACATTAATATAAATAGGAGCAGAGATCACTTCCTTTCCAACTGCCTGCCTCTGCTCACATCTCCCTACCTCCAGCCTCCTTCCCAGTGTCTGGTAATTGCCATTCTATTCATTTCTGTTTTAGGTTACACGTATTTCAGAGAACATGCAATGCAAATCTTGATAACACGATGCATTTCGGTTCCAGCCATCTTTCAGATAATGATAGAATTTGCTGTTTCAGGCTGAATAATACTTAATTGTGCCCTTGCTGTTTATCCACTGATACCCACAGCACTAGGTGGAGTCCACAGCACAATCACTGTGAATAGTGAAGGCACAGGGGCATGCGACTATGTCTTCTGAATGCTGCCACCACCTTCTGTGGAGACACACAGCAGAGAGAGAGAAAAGGCCCATGTAATAAATAGTTCTGTGTTCCGTTTTGTGAAGAATCTTTCCTGTTTCCACAGCTCCGTCAGCAAGGCTTTCCTCCACAAGCTTACCAGCATAAGTTACTTTCTTGTGATCATCAGGTTAGGGAGAATGTCACAGTAGGTTTAACTTCTACTTCCCTCATTGCTAATGACACTGAGTACTTTCACACACTTGTTGGCTGTTTTTCTTTGAGAAGTCTCTATTCAGAACATTTGATGAGATTTGGAGCAAATGATTTTCTTGTTTCCTGTTTCTTGCTAAGTTGCTTGGGTTCTTTCCATAGTTCTGATATTTATTTTGTCAGATAAATTGCTAGCACACCCCTCCCCCATGATGCCCGTTAGCTCTTAGTTCTGCTGATTATTTCCTTTGTGAACCTTTTTAGTTTGGCATGGTGTCTTGGTAAATTTTTGCTTCAGATTTAAACAAAATTTTTATATAACACACAAGCAAAACTACAAAACCTTCCACAGAATGAACATATGTTTAGAGGGCATAGCAACATCAGAAGTTAACCAAATATTTATAGATGGGCCCTCCGATAAAGTAATAAGAGCATCATCCTAAGCAGAGAGTAGAAAGAAAACAAAAGACAATTAAATTGAGATGCTCAATTCCAGTATTATCAGAAATGGTACAAATAGAGCTGGCGATGCCTTAGGGGACAGTGGTGCCTGCTGCCACACACAGCAACCTGAGATCAATTCCTGAGACCCACCATGGAAGGAAAGAACCTACTCTTGCAAACTGTCTTTTGACTTCCACACATGTGCTTATAGCATGCACACATAAGTTACCCACCAACGCATTAACATTTGAAATGTACTTTAAAAAATTCAATGACAGAAATTTAAAGTTGGGGAAGATGGACAGAAATAATTGCCATGAATTATTTATTCTAGCACAAAGTAGTCCATGGTGGACACTATCAAGTAAAACTGAAGATAGGCATGGCCTTGTATACCAATCCACCAACATAGCTTAAATGAATTTAATAGTCTTCCAATGGCTTCAGAAGTAAATATGGGGTCTAGGGCGGAACATGAGTTTGCAGGGTACTTGTGGGGTGGGCACTAAGTTCTGTTAGTGCTGTAGAAGTTTGGAATAGCAAAAACAGGACTCGGGAGGTAGCAGCAGGAGGATAGGAAATTCAGTGTTTGCTTCAGCTACATATGGAATTCAAAGCTAGTTTGGGCTTCAGGAGTTCTTTGTCTTCAAATGTTGTGTATTGTATACTTTCTCATTTAATTATAATAAGAATAATTTCCCACTCACAACTTGTATAGATTTATATTCGCTTCTTATTCTTTTTCCTTGGGTACCTGAAATAGAAAGCTCACTCAAGCCCAGGAGTTCAGAACCAGCCTGGACAGCATAGAGAGAGTTAGATAAATATTTGAAGCTTTTAAAAATTAATTGAGGTCATTAAATATATTTTGTTTTTAATGGAAAGTTATCATCATTTTATTTTAAATAATAAGACTGTTAATATGATAATTTTTGTGTTAATCATAATATTCTACTCAGTTTGTAACAATAGTGGTAAGCTGCTTGACTTTCGTGAAAATTCTTTTAGGTCACAAAGGTTGGAAGGGTAATTTTGCATATCTGGCGGAAAATACGGCATTGCCTTTATGTATTGACATGGAAACTAAAATCTTTTTGAAGCTTTTTAATATAATATTTTATTCTTTGATAATTACATAAATGCCTGCAATGTATTTCAATTCCCCACTGTCTTTAAAATTTTTCAAAATTTTTACCGCTGAGTAGTACTCTAATGTGTATATATTCCACACTTTCTTTATC
>LOJH01036255.1:2161-15561 GCA_001685095.1 Ellobius talpinus | reverse complement strand
AAAAAAAAAAAAAGAGTTAGAGCGACAGCTGTGAAACCTCCCAGGGACCAAACTAGGCTGTTCATATGTGGGAGACATTGGTGAAGCTTGAACTATCTGTGAGATACCTGGCATTCAGACCAGAATCTAATCCTGGTGCGTGAGCTAGCTTATTGGAACCCATTCCCTATAGCAGGATGCCATACTCAGCTTTAATGTAGATGGTAGGGGCTTGGTCCTGCCCCATCTTAATGTGCCATACTTTGTTGACTTCCCATGGAAAACCTTGCCCTTTAGGTGGAGGGGATGGGGGATAGGTGAGGGGGAAGTAAGGGGTAGTGGATTGGGAGGAGGGGTGAGAGAGAGAACTGTGGATGGAATTTAAAATTAAATTAAAATCTAATAATATTTAATCTAATTGTATTTGGCAAAACTATTCTATCATTTATTCTAAAAAAGAGTTTTGTACATAATTTTCTCATATTCTTTCCCATATTCATCCCTCTCTCACAACTACTTAGGGGAAATTATTCTGCTGTCTTTTATTCTCTGTATCTTTTGCAGTTCTGGTCTCTATATTAATCACCATTTACTGCAAATAGAAAGTTTTCTGACGAAGATAGAGAAATGTACTGATCAAAGGGCACAATGAGAAATCATTAAGAGCAAGTTTAATATAATGTCCATTTAGCAAATAATAGACATGGACTCTCTACTAAGATCCATAAACTGTCTAGTCCCATAAGTTGGTGGGTAAATAATAGTACCAGGGGTAGATTTTGTCTAGTCAAGTGGGACTTAAATACAGTCAAACAGTATTTGCTTATTTCCCTGATATTTATGTCAATATTGCATGGTTAGAATAACTCGTCAGTCCAGTCATATTGTAGAGCAAGGTTTCAAAGTTAGATATACATGGTGACTACTTTTATCTTCTGATAGTATATATAATACCTTTCAATGTAATGGAAACTCTCTATTAATGATGAAGATTCCAGGTTAGTACTGGTTTTATTTCCATGTTTTATGAATCAAGCATATAGCATCTTCAGTAACAGGTTCTTACTGTCATGTTTTTAGGGCAAACAATGGCATTGGAAATAGCCTATACAAGGCTTGTCTCAAAGAGACCTCTATGACCAACTACTTCTATAGAAGTATACCATTCCTATCACTCAGATATTTGAGACCTGGTTTCTCACTGAATCTAGACTTAATTGATTTGATTAAGTGGATGGGTAATAAGTTTCCAGAATATGTTAAACTCTAGTCCACAACCCTGGGCTTCATATGCCAGCTACTATGCCTGGGTCTGCATGACTGTTGGAGATGTGAAATCAGGTCTACATGGTGCAAGAAAGGCACTTTACTAAGTTTTCTTCACAGCCTCATATGATGCTATCATCACAGAAATGTCCTTTTTTTCAGATTTTCCTTATGAATTTAGCTCATATTGTTTGCATCATTACTTGGATAAGATTGCTTGTATTCTTTCACTGGTGCTATAATAATAAATAATAAAGAATTTTATTAAATGTAGATTCTTAACAATAATTTCTAAAGATGAGCGGTAATGTAATGTGGGTAAAGCAATGAGCTGTACTTAGGTGAAAAGTCAGCACCAAGACCGTCAGAATGTAGTACAGAGTGCTTTAAAGATTTCGCTTTCTCAATGTGTGTTGGAAAGAGAAGTTATTCATGATGTTGCTGTGGAGTATCAGATGATTCTCTGAAGGTGTTGATTTTAGGACTTGTGGCCTAGGAGACTTTTTTCTTAGCCTAAATTTAACTAGTTTAAGTGTTTGTTAAAATAACAGAAAAGGCAATACATCTCTGTTCAGAGGAGAAATGTCCACAAAACATAGATCACAAGGAAAACATACAAACCTGCTCATTGTCTCCAAAGAAGACAATTTCTCTTTATTAAAGATTGCTTATTGCAGACATATGCCGCACATAATGATGCTGATAAAGAAGATACAACATCGTGGGTTGTTAGCATACCTTGTAAGAAGTCTCCTATAGGAGTCCTCAGAATTAAGCTGTTGTTTCTCTCAAAATGTATTGCTCTATTCTACTGGTTTGGTAGAAGGAAAACAAAGACACTGATTTGCCCTTAAAGTCAGAATGCCTTGGAAAATGCTTATTACATAAATCGGGAACCCTCCGGCTATATCTAAGGAAGGCATTTATATTAACTACTTATAACATACTAATGGGTTTACAAGCTAATTATTTGCTAATCATATGCTTTTATTAGTGATCATATATGTTGAGATTTAAGCTATACAAATAAAAATTAGAAATAATCATTAATGTAGGAAGGTTAAATTTTAATAAAATTTAATATTGACAGTTATTTTTAAGTATAAACTCAGGTTATTTGCTCCATCATAGATAACCTTCACTATAACATTTTGCTGTTAATTATACAAACTATCATTTTGTTAACTTAAAATTTCTCTAATTCTTTAAAAATGCTACAAAATAGAAAATAAAAAGTAACAAGCCTAGGCATTTTAAACTTACTAATAATACTTCTAGAATGGCAGAAATTGGTATTTTGATAAAGTGATTAGATAAAGATGCAAATATATGAAGCAAAGTGTCATTTTAAATAACTATTAGTTCAAAATTTATGGCAATATATTATTTGCAGTATATTTTATGCAAATATGATGTGTATTTCTCCTTTCATATTGCAAATATAGTTTCTCATGTTTTCTGTGTCCGATAATCAAAAACACTCTAAATGATGCTATACTGGTGGCAATTCAACCAATTTTGAGTGCAGATGTATAAAGAAAATGTAACAAATTGCTGCAGTGTCTTTGTTTGGTGAACGTTATTTGGCATTCGATTTTTGTCAAAAGAAGACGTGGGATCTAAGAAATGTAATCCCACATCAGAGATGCTGACAGGATGTCCTAGAACCATCAAAGATCTGTTCAGAATTAGCAGAAGGAAATATCTGAGTGGGTGAGCTCCAAGGGCATAGGAAGCGGATTAAATGATTATCTGATAATTTTCATCAGATAGTGCTTAAATGTGTTTGGAAAATCTGTTAAAATTTTGGTAAACGTCAAATATGTAGATAATTAAATTGTTTTAACTCATGGTAGAATTTATTAATATGTGCGAAAGCTCATGCAGTGCCAACAATGTAGTACAGAAATTGTACCTGGATAGGAAAACTAACTGAAACAAACTTGGTTCATAGCTGCCACAATAATTCCTAATTCTTTGTTTGTTAATTACAAATAAGAATATAGTTGAGGCTGGGCAGTGGTGGCGCACGCCTTTAATTCCAGCACTATGGAGGAAGAGGCAGATGGATCTCTGTGAGTTCAAGACCAACATAGTCTACAAGAACTAGTTCTAAACACACGCACACATACATATAAAATTAGTAAATTGTACAGTCGGGGATATTTGGATTGTTTTAACTTAGCCTACCTGGAGAATCTTTGTTTATCTCTCTTATACTACTGATGATCTTTTCTTTCAGTCATAGAGAATGTGTTTATAGGCTTCAGGGACATTATGATTTTTAGAGTCATGATGCCCAATAGGAGAAGCAAGTTATTTGTCTTTGAAAATGAAACTAGTAGACCCGTTCACCAAGAAGAATTCATTTAGCTGCTTCCTGTTTATTCTTGATCAAGATAAGTTATGTTAATTTATTAAGGAGGTGCACTGGCTGCTTGCGGTGTGAAGACACCTTTGGAACATCTGCACTTCCCTTATGCTCGTACCCTGAAAGTCCTATGCTCTCGCCTAGTGCTGATCAGCCCACACGGAGCTAATCAGAGCACAGCGATGCCAAAGCATGTACATCCAATTAAGGGCACTGCAGACCACACTCCCATCAGGACAGTTGGCTGTGTGACCTTGCATCCTTAGAGCCTCGTACACCCAATCTGGCACGGTGGGGGCTACATGGCTGTATTCCACTATTTACACTTTTGTCCTTCACCTTCAGCTTGTTCAAGTGTCAGAAACCTTGCCTGTCAGTATGCTGAGCAATAGCTCCACGAGGTGAGCTGGGTCCGTGATGACTAACAGGTACTGTTTTGCTGACCCTGGCACTATTTGGGTGCTTCTTAAAAATAAATTTTACGCAGTCCAAGTCACCAGGAAGGTGGGTTTAATGAAGGCATAAGAATACTCGCATTTTAGCTCACGATTAGCCTGCAAAGACACCACATTTCGCAAAGTTTCTGTTGGCCAGCTGTGAATACGACAGGGTACTCTATTAGGGAGAGGAGAAAAGTGTTCAGATTAATAGAGGACTATAAAATAAGAAATATGGCATATTGTTTCTGGTTTAGATATTGTCATTTTTACTGTAGTTTTGTCATATTAAGACAAAGTAAACAGAAAACATATTTGCTTCCTGTATATATCCATTTATTTATTATTTAACTTCTTTTTTGGGGTTTTGTTTGTTTGATTATTTTGTTTTGTTTTGCTCTACTTTGCTTGACTTTATTGTTCATTTTTCACTGGGTTTGGCATTGTGATAAGATGACAAAATACAAGTTCCTATCATCAAGCTGCAGCATTATAATATAGTACATATAGATAGGTAAGTCGTTTTTCCTCATTAATATTCATAATAGAGCAAAACACAATGGGATGTTTTGCTCAATTCTGCTTAGAAAAGTCTATGGGAAGAAACAAGATGATAGGAAGAAATCATGTCCACAGTGAAAGCCCCAAAGGATGCTTAGATCTAAGAGTCTGGAAGGAAAGAGTCCTTGTGATTAGTGTCATAAGAATAACAAGGCCTGATCTGAGCGCAGGGTAAGGGTCTGTGAGGACTGTTCTACAAAAAAAAGACGTCTTAGGCTAATCCCTTCAGAGAGGATTTAAATTGCTCAGGGACAAAGATCTGCTTATGTGCATTTTTGAAAATGAACAGCAGAAGGGCATCTCATCATTGCATATCACTATCAAGCTCTAACATCAGTTTATTTCATTCAAATGAAAGATTTAGTTATTAGAAAAATAAAGGATAGCAGAGATTGGTGGAAAGAGACAAGTCAAAGGAAGCAAAGCTTTCAGATATATGGAATTTCAAAGGCCTGAGGAACTATGCCCAAAGCATCAGCCAGGGTTTGTGGATGGAAATATAACTCAAGTACAGCGATCTGTTTTGCTCCCAGGCTTTATTGAGCATCACAAGCATGTGACTGAGTCAGAAGAGCTTAGCAAGCACAGTTTCTCAAGGTCTCCTTGATGATCTTTGTTGGATCATCAAGGCAACCGGGCAACCTGCAGACCTTGACAAGTGTGGAGACCAGAAGACTCTAGGATCCTCAGTCAAAGAGGTTTCCAGACTGAGCCCTTCCAGCACCACAGGGAATGTGCCACTGCCTGGATATGGTTTATGCTCATTGTAGGACAGTAGTTTTGCTATTTGTGATGACACCTTCCCTACTTAATTTACACATTTCTTCTAATATTCCTACCATCATGTAATATATGTAGTATATATTTCTGATTTGGGAATTTTCAGTTTTGTATACCCAGAGTCATGATTGGCCCCTATCCACCACACATCCTCAAAGAAACCAAAATATTGCTACTACTACTAATAATAATAATTATAATTTCACATTCAAGAATTTGTATGAATCCAGTAGTACTTTGAGCATGATGCAACCCTTGACTTATCAATATTGATTTCTACATTCTTTGAAATTACAATGTTATATAGAGGATTCACATTTTGTAGCAAACATAGTTTAAATTTTGCTCTATTTCTTGGCTGGTGATGGAATTTAATGATATTAACTCAAAGTATTTGTAACAGCATAAAGATTCCCTCCCCATCAAATATATGATTTCAAGAGTCAACAACCAACACCCTACCCTGTACTGTGCTAACAATTTATGATGTTTAGAAGATTAAATGTATTAAATGCATATTAGCTTATAGTTAATTTAAGTAATCATTTTTAAACCAAGGAATGTCTATGTACATTATTCAAATGTCTGCTTTATGGATGTTGAAACTGATATGTAGAAATGCCAGGAACTTACACAAGTTTGTATAGGAGTCCATTGTTAGTGACTGGTCTGCTTAGAACATAGTACTTGCTGTTTGGAAGAATGAAGTCATATTGTGAAGGTAATTACTGTGTGTTCTGATACAAGGATTAGTCTGTTAGTATGTCATTGCGATCTATTTAGGAGCAATAAGCCATGAAGTGAAATGATCATAGAGGAACTAAAATAGTATACATGACAAAGTTGGGTCTTAGAGAAGGTAAACAATTTTATTGCAATTTACTCTCTCTCATGTGTGTGTGTGTGTGTGTGTGTGTACAAGTTCATATGTGTGTCAGATTGCACATGTGGAAGGAGTCTGTTTTCTCCTTTTGCCACGAACTTCCCAGGAAGCAAGGGCAAATTCCCTGGCTTCTTGGCTTTTGTCAGCTAAGCCTCCTTGTTGGCCTGGCAAATGATTCTTCAAATGGCTACACATACAGAATAGCAGAACTACTAATTCCAAGTATGACTAGAAAGTCCACACAATAAAATCGTCATTATTTACTGTTTCTTTTCACCGAGGTAATTATCCTAAAAGAAGCAAGAGCTGATATCTCTCATTACAGTTCTCTGTGCGTCTGTGTTTCTGGCTACATGGGCAGTGAGGCATGACAAGCTGTACTCTAACTGAAAAGTGGGATAGACACATATCTATGTGGAAAGTGGAAACAACTTGTCTAGACTGTGTAGAACAAACCTATAGTGACAAAATTGCAAGATGAATGGGAGAAACAAAAACTTGGGTGTCTCTGAAAATGTCATTAATGTTGTGATGATTTTGAAAATAAGTGACAATTTTACTTATTTATGGTTTCAAAATGAATAAAACCTAAACATCGACTTGTAGGCAAATTTTTATGTATATCTAAGGAATAGGAAGGGAATGTAAAATATTTATTTATTTTTGAGAATTTAAATATAGGGTTACTCTCCTCCCTCTTAAATTTATGATTATATCCTATAGAGTCCATTTAATGTTAACCATATGTACATGGGTTTAAAGAACTCAACTCTGTAGCAAACGGAGACTCAAACTTCCTGAAACCAATGGTTCCCCTTAACTCCTCATCTAGAGCCGGTAACTTCTGAAATACCCCCTCACCCTCATTGGAAAGTCAACTTCTGTCATTTTTCAATCTTGTCTGGACAACCGTATTGTTGAAATTTCATGAATACAGCTTCCTTGTCACATCTAGAAGATACCACTTCGCAGCATATTCCCTGACATTTGGGGTCTTGAAATCTTCTTGTCCCCGATTGTTTGCTATTTCAGTGAACTTCAGGAACAGAGGTTGTGTTGTAGATGTATTTTGGGTTGAGCAATCCATGGTCAATAATTTTCTATTTTTTTGCCAGATGTTTCTCTATAGTAGTCCTATCTGCTGAAAAATGCTTCTTTGATGAGGAATTAAAGTTACACTCATCTATGGGTATTAGGATAGATACTAGGATACAATTAGAAACAACAATGTTTAGAAAATTGGCTATAGAATGTTCTTTTCTAGAATCTGTAGCTTCTCCAGCTTTGAGTAGTTGATTAGATACACAGTACCAGGCAAGGAGTCCCTAGTTTGACCAGGCCTGTGTCCAATTTGACAATTTGTTACCCACCACCCAAAATCTGAGTTCCTCTATTGCACCTTTGAGGACGATATCTTACTGGTCTAATCATTGTGGCTTGTAGGCTTTACAGCTGGAAAGAAATATTTAATGTTTTTTATCCCTTAGCAGCTTGCATAGCATATCTAGTTTTCATTGCGGAGGCTTCCAAGTCATATTCAGTTCAATTCTTTCAAGTCTCACATCTGAAGTATGTGATACCATCAGCAACAGGATCTTACCTCCAAATTTAGGAGATAACCAAGGACAATGACATTAACTTATATTGCTTTCTGAGTCTTGTGGAACCCCTCTGACCAATAAGTCAATGGATGTTTTCTTATGCCTGGTATTAGATATTATACAAAATGAATGCATTTCTCTAAGACATTTTAGATGATATACAGCATTTTATTTTGCCCATGTAATATCGCTTTTGTTTTCTTTTGTCAAGGAATCTGGTCTTGAAAATGTAATGTTTTTGTTCCTTGATGTCTCCTTTGCAAATGCTAAATATGTCATATTAATTTCACAACTCTGATGCAAAATTTGCTTCTTGCTTTCAATTTTGCTATGAAAGATAAGTCATTCATGATTCAATTCAGGTACTCAAAGTTCTGGGTGTCAGAATTCTGATATTCACACACCATTATGACATGCCAGATCATTCCCAACTCTTTACAACCTTATGTTTAAATGGGAAGCAATATTTTTTTTCACAATTCAAGTTCAGAAGTATCCAGTTGGAGGGAACATTAGTGAGCTAACTATTAGTGAACAGATTTATCATGTAAGTGTTAGCCAAACATCTCTGAGCAAGTGAATGTTCTGGCATTCAAGCTGCTCAACTCTCTATTAGTAAAGATAATAGAAGAAATAGACTGAAAGCTATTTTATTTTCAACTTCCTATGTAATGGTTATGTCTCCTAAAACTTAAACATGGCAAACTGCAGATAAAAGTAATTCAATAACTAAAACTAAAGTTCACATGTTGAGCAAAAGTCCAGGTTGCTAGAGACTGTTTACTATTTATTGTTTACTCTCCTTCCCATGTATCCTCCCTAGTGTTTTTTTTTCTTTATGTCCTTTAGATCGTTTGAACCAGATGAATTGTTCCCTCTCAGTCAGACCCACTCTTGGAGGCTTTCTTGATTCATCATGGGTTAGAGAAAGACTTGGAGAAGAAAGTAATTGCCAGCAATATGACCTTAGAATACATTGTATATGTGACTATCAAACCTAAAATACCACCATAATAGATACTCTATTAATTGAATATCAGTGAGTTATTGGACTACACATGTATGATGTTTATTGACTTCATAACAAATTATAAGTGATATTCAATTCCCAAAAGAAGGGGCTATTTGGTATATCATGAAAATGGAGAGAAAATTTTCTCTAAAACTTTTCTGTCATGCACAAATACAACAGTAACTCTTACCTAGCAATCAAATGAAATAACACGTATTCTTTCCCTAACTCTTGATAACTTTACTACTCAGAATCAACATATTGTTATGGTTGCATGCTTCTTTCCGAGTCCCACTAAATATTTATCTTCATTCACTCTAATTCAGCTTCCATTATTGGGTCTTCCTTTCACAAAAGGTTGTCTTACAAAAGTTGTCATTGGCATCTCTGTTGAAAATATTTAAAAATCACTCATAAATAGCCTTCCTTGGCAGCTCTTTTGATAACTTGACACAAGCTAGAATAATTGAGGAAAAGTACACATCAGTAGAGAAAATGATCCAAGCAGATTTGTCTGTAAGAAATCCTCTGGGGCATCATTTTCTTAAGTGATTTATGAGGGAAAACCCAGCCCATTGCAGGCTCCGTCATCAGTCCACCGATGGGACTGAGTGTATAAGAAAGCAGTCTGAGGAAGCCTCGGGGAGTAAGGCCTTAGGCAGCTCTCCTCCATGGCTTGTGCTTCAGTTTTGGCTTCCAAGTTCTTATACTGAGTTTTTGCTATGACTTCCTTCAGTGATGGACTTGATGTGGGAGAGCAAACTAACTAAATAAACCCTTTCCTCCCCAATTTGCTTTGATTCACGATATTTTATCACAGTAATACAAACTCTAAGTCAGAAATTTGGACCATGGAGTAGACTATTGCTCCGACAGACCTTGCCATGCTGTTTTGGGAAAGTTTGTAGGAGTTTTGGAACTCTGTGCGAGGAAAGTCAAGGAGTGCTGTGAGCTTAATGGGCTAATCTGCAGGATCTTGGATGATAAGAATTTTGAGAATGATTCAGAGAGTAAAGGCCTGATTTGTGAAGTTTCAGAGAGAAACAAAGACTCTACTGTTGTCATTGATGCTATATTTTATATTAAGACTGTGATTCAGCTGGAACTGAAGAGTCAACTTCCATGAACAAGGTACTAGAACTACTAAGATGAGATTTTTGCTTTTCTGAGACATTAGCTGCTAATTAGTGAGGACTGAAAAATCAGTTGTGATTAAGAGGGGACCAGCATCATTGAGGAGAAATCTTCTGGGAAGCATTTCCTAAGGGTCAGCATACAGAAGCTGTGATTCACAAGAGGCCAAGGGTGTACATTATGATGGCAGGTGAACTTGGGAATGTGTAAATGTCTCCCAGATGGTATTGATATTGAAGACACAAAATGTCACTGAGAGTAGCTGGGTCCTGACATTTATAGAGGTCAGGAGAGGCCAGTGGTGAAGGTAGTCTCCATTGCAGTAGAAGTCCCAGGAATGAAGGGCCGTAAAACAAAGTTGAAGGTTGAAACCCTGCTGTAGTGTTAGAATGCCAAAAGATACAACAGGAAAGACTATCTTTAAGCATACAGCCCAGTTGTACAAAGATCAAGAATATTAGAAATACTAGTAACCATGAGATAACTACCAAGGACATCAGGAATGGAGTTTGCTTGAGTCTCTGTTAAAATCTTAGTGTGTTACTTATGGTAGAACTTGAGAAATGAGTCCATTAGAACCAATAAGATTTTCAGTCCAAGACTTCAATAATTGAACTTTTTATACTGTTGAATTATGATTTATTTTTGAGTGTAACTACACCCTCATTCCTCCTTGATGGAATAAAACAACATTCAATTTTTTAAATTATTAGAGCTCACAGTTTTGACATTTTAGATATCATACCTGAGTACCTTGAATATTTGAAAGACACTCTGGAGATTTAGAGAAACTTTGAATATTTTAGAAAAATGCTTTGAAAATATTGCTTCCATACTTAAATTCCGGTAAAATTATTTGACCTTTGTTAATTTTGTATGAAAGAAAAATATTGGTAAGATTTTAATGAAATAAGTCATAGTGTGAGAATTTTTGACTTGTATACTCAATAGCATTTTTGAGATGTCTCTTCATACATTTAAGAAACAGCCTTCAGTCTTCACAAATTATAAATATGTTTGCATATAATTTATTTTTATTTTCATGTCAAAAGTCTTTGAAGTCCAAATATTGACTTTGATACAAGACCACACATAAACAAGAATGAAATACATTCTCAAGAAATATACAGAGGAGAAATCTATGGAGAAAAAGTTCTGCATACTTTTCCCCTTGAAAATGGAATTAATTTTGGAAAACACACAAATAGAACTCACAGGACAATGGAAGTATTAAAAATGATAATAGGAATATTGAATACATTGGTTAGTGCTTTTGTCCAAAAATCTACTATGGACCTTTAAAAATGCTAAATGATCACCATTTAGAACAATAATATGGGTAGCATAATTTTATTTTATTTTCATATATATAAAGATCCATAAAAATAAACCTATTAAGGCTGAAGATAAAAGGGGCAGTAGATACATCAATATCTATGAACAAAGAAAATATATTTTCCACTTACATTTGTGAGTAAATGTTTTATATAAAATGAATTATTTTTAAATATTAAGTTCTTATTTAAAAGATTTATGGCTCTAGATATTAAGAATAGTATAAATTACTGTTTTAATATTCTTTCTCTTTAAATCAGTGAAACTGAGAATAAGAAGTATATTTCCTCAATATTAAAAGACAGACTTGAAAATAACAAACAAATGGGAAAGAATAACATACACCCTAGGATATGCGATTAGTTGTAACAATATTAATATCTGTTGCTGTATTCTTGTCTCTGTTATCTGTATCCTTGCTCTGCCTCCTGAGAGACCCCTGGAGCAATCACACATCAACAGAAATGAACAGATCTATGACTCTGATTCCAGTTTCTGAAACCATTCTCCAGTCACAGAAACCATTACTTTTTCACTGGGCCAGAAGAATTAAGACTTTTTGCACTGTAAAATAATATAATGCTCAAAAATGAAAGGATCAGAGCAAAGGGACACTGAGGCAAATTCAGGGAGACATATTTGGAACACTTTAAGCAACCAAATTAATCATAAGATTTATAATGGGTGCCATTTATTGAAAAGTAAGGAATACAAAAGATGTCTGGATGTAAATCAGGAAGGAAATAAATGATAGTTGATTTTTTAGAGTTATCTTCCCTTTTCATTTAGTTGATGGGAAATTATACTTCGACTAATTCTTCATACTAATAAACCTAATATTTGTATTTCCAGTATTTATGAATTTTTTGTGAGATATTGTATATATGAAAAGTACTAATTTTAAGTTTAGTATACACTTGCTTTGGTTTAGCTTTTATTAAGTGTACTCTGGAATGGTGATGGAGCTCAGATCATGATGTACTTACTTAGCATGTATGAGACCCTGGGTAACTTTTCCAGGCCCCAGCAAATCAGATAGGGTATATGTCTATAATCCATGCAAACTCAAGTAGAAACAGATCCAGCAGGGGATACATGAGACCTTGTTTCAGATAAATAAATAGATACATAAATAAGCAAACAAATAAATGAAGCACTATAATACACTAAAATAATCTCACTTTTACAGTGAATATCAGATTGAAACCAAGACTCAGCACTTCATTCAAGGTGAATAGGCATACTAAAGAATTAATTTTGGAGAATGAAGTTTATATGGAATTACTACAAAGTTGGATATTAAAGACTTTACAATTTGCGAGCATTTGTGTTAAGAAACATTTAATGTGGGGATGACATCTATTGACTTGTGACTGGATGTTAGTTCATCTCCTTATTGAGTGTGCTGTAGACTATTCCTGGTCCTGTTCGTTTTGTAATTTGGTGTCTCTTTGGCCAATGAGAGTCTTTCTGATTGTGGAGGTTCGGCACTGAAGGGAACTGACGACTGCTCTGATTAGCCACTTTGTCAAATGTCACTTGCAATCAATTTGGCTGAAGGAAGGAGCCTTCAACTCTAGTCAGAGAATCAGTTTTGTCAGGGGAGCAGAGCACCAGGATACATATCAATGCAGTCATTCTGGTTCCCTGTCTGAAAGGGCAAGATATAAACACAAACAAGCATAGATAATTGAAATTAAGTGATATGCACAAGCATGACATTGGGAAATTACTCCATCACTCAACTAGCTACTGGTCTAATTTCAAGCTTACATTCAAAGTACTGTGATTCATATGAAAGAAAAAAAGAGTTCAGTGTTACTGAGTTAAAGAGCATGTAGACAAACATGTGACAACATAGACTAAAAATATAAACACTTGCACAACTAACTTCATCTATCCTTGCACCTGTCTATACAGCATTGTTATAATTTCCTTTCAGGAGGATGTATGTATGTATGTATGCATTATAGATTATTATATTATATTATGTTATGTTATGTTATGTTATGTTATGTTATGTTATGTTATGTTATGTTAT
>LOJH01036252.1:5193-15561 GCA_001685095.1 Ellobius talpinus | reverse complement strand
ACACAGACAGAATATTGTATACATAATAAATAAATAAATAAATAATTAAAAAAATTATAGAGTATTTTTGTCCTGATAATTTTCTATATGTGAGTTCTGGACATTTATAAGTTCACCTTGCCCCTTCGGCTGCTATTTTAATTCAGAGTTTCACTTCTGTTATATATTCTGTTGGATTATTTTAAATAATTGACAAGAATGCTAATTTAATACTGAGGCACATTTTCTAGGATTATATTATTTTAGTCTAACAGCTCTTTTTCCTTCAGTATTACGATGTTTTTCTGCCAAGGATAAGACATTGTTTATTTCTGCTAGCAGAGAGTCCTTTTTGCTCCATATCTTTTCACCACTAAATGTGTCTGTCATCTTTTAAATCATAGCCACTAAAAAAAATGTATGGTGATATCTTACTCATCATTACCTCACATATTCCTTTCTTTCTTCTCTTCAGGAACACCAATTACATACTGATCTGGCAAGCAGAAGAAGCTATGGTTTGATGTTCTCTTTTCACTTGTATCTGAACTGATTCATTCTGGGTAGTTTCTGTTCCTGTGTCCCAGAGTTTAGTAATATTTTCTTGTAACATTAATATTAACCAGTGCATTTTTAAGTTTGTATATCATGAGTTGAGAGTCTTGACATCTTTCATTTCTCTGCTTACATTTTGAACATATCAAATAATTAATAGTTTAAGGTGTATATCTTCTGTCTGCTGCATAGGTCCTGAGTCAGTTTGAACCAACTGATTATTCTCCTTACTACTGATTGCACTCTTTGCATGCCTACAATCTTTGAATAGATGTTAGGTATTGTCGATTTTATCATTGGGTACAAGATATTTTTGCATTTCTATAGATTTTCTTGTGATTTGTTTCTAGATGAAGTTTCCTGGGGACAGTTTGATTGATCCCTTCAATTACTTCCTTTATGAATTTTTTAATGCATGTCTGAAACAGTGCTCAGATTATGACTATTTCCCATTATCCAAAAGGCTTTCCAATGTATTCTCCCAATACTCAATTTATGAAGAGATTTTCCAGGAACTATGCTCAGTTTTGTGTTAGTATCAAACTCTCTTCTAATATTTTCAGAAAGATTTTTCACTGTCCATAAGTAGTTTCCTGTCACTCAACAGCAATACTTTCCCAAATAATTAAAGACGATCCTCTATAGACCTTTTGGGTTTTATTATGTTAAATGTCCATCTTCTCTGACACAGTGACCTGTAAGTTCTAGCTACTTTAATGCTTCTGAACTCTCAGTTCCATATCCTTGAATTAGGGAATTTGATGGCTCAACCTAAAGTTAACCTTCCTTGGAACATGATCTGGATCCAAGAGGTAAGTTGCAAATCACACAGGCTTAACTCATTTGTTTCTTATTTCTCAGATCACTGTTTAGTTACCTGATCTTGGTGATTTGAGAGCTATTGCTTAGTATATTTGACTTAAGAATGTTTTAGGTAAACATATGAACTTAAGACAATATATTTCAAGTAAAGAGACTATGTACTTTTACTTAGAAAGTAGATAAAACTTAAAGTGAAATGTTGATTAGGAAATAATTGAGGACCGTAGGAAGAGTGATATAAAGAACCTGTAGCATCCTGCTCTATTTAGCAACAGTGAACTGCTTAGGTTACCAACCTTACTATACATTGACGTGGAATCATCACCATACATTGTCTAGAACACTTAATTCTATGCAAGAAGCTATGAATGACTCAAAAAATGTCCCCCAGTAAGACTGGGTTCAGTGTTATTAAAGAAAGGTAAGATTGTGACAGAGGTGTTGAACACAGGAAAAGGCTCCACATTCAAAAACCATCTAAAACCCACAATTCTCTTTCCTATCTCTCTGAATTAAGAGCTCCAGAAAAAAAATACTTTTTCCCCCCAGTAACAGAATAACCTTGGAGTAAAGAAGGTGTTCCTTGGAATGAAGTTTGGGGGAGGCCTGGTGCTAAAACTCAATGACCAACTTTTACTTGAACTCCTCTCATACAAGTTTATTTTAGGGTCCTCAGGTAAGAAGTCCAAGGGCTCCTACCTCATGTTCTGATTACTCAAGCACCAGAAAACACTGTCTCCCACCTACTAACCATGTTGAAAATCAATTACCTGCTTGAAGCAATGGACAGGCGCTGGGACTGAACATGTTTCTTTTAGGTATTTGTCCCAGGTAAAATGACCTGTAAAGGAAATAGAAATCTCTATCACAGTCAACTTCCTATAAAAAAAACAAAACGAAACAAAAATGCTTTTAGGATGTACTCTACACTAAATATCAAACAAGCAATTAGTGGAATGGTTTAAACTTTTTTTTTCCATTTGTTCTTGATCAAAGGTAATCTTAGAGGGAAGAATCTGAGTACCCTGGATGAATCTTTTTAAATTAATGTTTTAAAATCATAGTCTTAAGATGACCAATGCTGTTTTACAAGTTAGTCCCTAGACTGACTAAAAATTCTAGAATAGAGTATATTAGTATTTAAAAGAAATATCAAGAAACCATGGAAAGCAGAGAAGGCTGAAAGTAGTGGAGAAATTGTTCTTCTTGAACAATCTGACTACTCGAGAGGCCCTGCACTGCGGTCAGGGAACATGATTTAGTACTCAATATGGTTTGATCCCACACCTCAAATTAGAAGTATAAAGCAAAGACTGTCTAGAGATATGGGCAAGCAGATTTCAGGGGAGGGAAAGCAACATGAGTGAGATAAATATACTTCAGTCCTCACCTTTTAAATCGCCACTCCAGGTACAAAATGTTGTACTGAGGTACAGAATGATGGGTATGTGATAATCTAGCTCAAAGTAGGGTTTGGAAAGCAATTCTGATGATAAGGAAGAACAAACAGGGTTGTCTACAAAATCTTTTAGTCTCTTGATGTTGCCTCAAGTATGTCAAAGTCTAAAGAACAATGAACCTGAAGAGCAGTCTTTAAGGTGGCACTGACACTGTTCTGGGGCTAGGACCACATGGAAAGGCATATGCTGTTATATACTAGTATCATTGGCCCACAAAAGATTACCAAGTTCTTTATATTTCAAAGTTAAAGCAATTTACAGTTTTCACCTAATACCCACCTAGAGGTGACCCCATGATGGAGCAGGGAAGGTCCCAGAGACTCTCACAAGCTAAAACACTGTAGCAAACCAGCATTTCTTGAAGTTTCCTCTGTAGTGGAGCAGCACAGGGCCCATTTGGGCCATGCAAACAGCACTAGCTGCTGGGAATAAAATGGATTACTGAATAATGATATCTAAGTCACAACAAATATGATGCCAAGACTTTACACTATACTGACTTTATAGCCTCTGTTTTAAAATCGGTTCCTTTCCCACCATTCTTAACTAAGCAAACAAGTATGGCCAGAAATCTCAATCAGTTCTGAAATATTTCAAAAGCCAGTCCATGATTAAATAACATGACCAGACAGTCCATACAGTAAATGAGAGAGTTATGTCCTGGAGTGAAGATTTAAAGAGGTTATCAAAATTTAATAACGAATTTGCTTGCTATTAGTTGAGAAGGTCTTAAGTTGAGGACTGAATAAATGTTATCATTATTTGCTATTAGAAAAATAAAACATTGAAATTATTACATTTTTACAAATGAAAGATTAAGTCAAATTTTAAGTCTTGGCTTTCACTGGCCTGAGATCCTAGAGCAGCAAATCCAGTTTAACTTTTCTGTGCTGACAGAAATGAATGGTGTATCCATGTTATCCAATAGGATATAGCGCTAGCATATAACTTTTACTTATAACTTGAAAATTTTAAATGTGACTAGTGTAAGGAAATAAATTTTAAATTTTATTTAACTTTAAATAATTTTACAATGTACATATTACTCACAGCTAATATTCTAGAAAGCAAGGTCTAAAAGCTTGGCCAATTCTGAGCAATTTCTTTTATTAACTTGAGTTCTGATCAAAAGTACCCAAGAGACTTTGATTTTAAGAATTATGGCAGCATTAATTACAGTTGTCTATTATGCATATCAACCATGTTTATCAACTCCTGTGCTATAAGTGTGTTGAAAGGTAAAAAGGCCAGAAACCTCAGGCATATACGATCTAGGAAACCTCCTATTACTGATTAAAAAGAATATGTTAAAAGCAGTCCAAAACATCATAATGACTGATTTGAACCATACCTTTTTTCTTCATCGGGTAAATTTAAAAATAAGATACTTTTTTATTAAATCAATCAGATTACTTAAACACATTCTTTCATGTTTATCATAAAGTCAGATATCATATGACTTCTGAATCTGCAAGCATTAAAATAATCACAAATGAAACAGTAGAAAGCAAGGTATGGATCAAGAGTTATTTTGATAATAAAACTATTATGCTTTATAAGACACATAGTCCATATCATAGCTGTTAAACTCAGCCTTTCTGGTAGTGGACTAGAGGGTACAGACAGCGAAAAGTGAAAAGAGAAGAGAAAGCTTGTATTCTAGGAAACTCTGACAAAAGCAGATAGCAGGCTCAGTGTGGCCCTCCAACAGTAGTTTCACAACACAGGGTCTAAATTGTTGATTCCAAAACCATATTCCTAAGTGTTCTCAGTTCTTCAAAGTTCATGGAATCAGCTTTAAAAGTTTTCACTCAGTAGCTTCAAGTTAAATCTGTGGCTATAGACTACTGGTATTTTTTAAAGATATACTGGAAATCAAAACATGTTGCTTAAGTCTATTTTTATAGCAAGTATCTTGGGCAAATTTAACCTGCCAAGCCTCAGTTTACTCATCTGAAAGATGGAGATAATTATTTATATAATGCATACAATTTTATCTAAATTCTTCATCTGATAAATGCATAATATCCTTCAAAGTGTAAAGAACTGTATTAATTGTTGGTGGACCAAGACAGACAGAGTTCCTACACCATGACACTTTTCAGTCACTAGATAAGCAGAAATATTAAACTTGCACAACAATATTGTAATTAAAGTAAGTTTAAGTCAGCAAACTGGATATTTTAGGTTTTGACATAATCTGTATTGCTAAAATATCCTCTAGAAAGAGTATGACAATCTTTATTACTATCAAAAGTACATGAATTAAGAGGAGGTAGATATGACCAAAACACATTGCATACATGTGTGAAATTTTCAAAGAATAGGTGAATGAAATGAAAAATAAAGTATATAAGTATGTATTTCATGCTTTCATTAAAAGTTATAGTTTAACAATTTCTAGATTTTGGTATTTTTTTGATACAGGGTCTCATTTATAAAGCCTAGTCTGGCCTGGAACTTGGCTGACATCAAACTAGCAATTATGCTACCTTAGTTTATCAAGTGCTTGGAAATTTGATAAATCTAATAGTAATCAAACAAACAAACAAAACAAAAAACCTTGCTAATATACGTTATGGACAGTTCTTTGATCACTATTAAGGTTGAAGACTTTCGGAGGCTTATTAACTAGTTTTTATTTTTGCTATTTTTCAGTTAACATAAACTTCCATTTCTTATAGATTCTAAGGTCTTTGAAAATTCATATAAGCCCTTCATGTATATGATTAAGATGCTTGTCTCATTTGGTATGATTAGCTCTCATGTTTTTCTGTCACCCCATTTATGGTTTCTCGATTTTCATACACACTTTCCTCACTTAGATATAAAAATATTAACCATATTTTCTTCAAGAATGTCTCTATTTCATTTTTTATATGTAAACATCTGATCTAGCTGCAATTTAGTTTATAAAATGAAAGAAGCAAACATCTAGCTTTCTCTTTACACTTTTTTTTTCAATAAATGTGCTCCAATACCACCTATTGAATAAAGCATCTTCTCTCTATGGATTTGAAATCACCTTGATCTTGCATTGATTTTTTTATACATTCTTGGATCTATTTCTGGATTCCATCTTTTCTTCTCATTAGTCTGTCTATCCCAGAATCAGGAACACCGTTTCATGTAGTCTCATAAACAATTTAAGTAATTTGTTTGAGTGAGTTCTTTTCATAACTCATATCCTCCACATTATGTGTTCTTGGCATTTTTCAGATGATTAGTAAATGGTAACATATATAGCGCTTAAAATACCCAGTTATTTTAAAATATTTAATGTTAAATAGCACTCTCACACCATCATCTAGAACCCTTTAAAATCACTAGCTTGATATTTTAATGGATCACTTAAAAATAAAACATCAAGTCAAAAGATAATTTCTGAAAACAAATAAGAGGAACTGAATTATATTATTAGTGTCCTTTCTATACCACAAAGAATCCTCTTAGCTAAACACAAAGAGCTCATCAAATACCCTGGCTAAAAAGGGAAGTTTCAAGAGGAAACTCAGCTCCCAGAATCAATGCAATAAAAATTCATTAATATACATTCAAACCATCTGGTCTGAGGTTTTAAAAAATTCATGCACACAGAATTATGAGTGTTTTATTATGTACAGTCATCAAATCACTGAAGACTAGAGCAGAAGGTTGGGTAAAATAAAAACCAAACATCCAAAACAACAACAAAAACCTCAAACAAAATAAAACAAACACAAACAAACAGTTTCGGCTATGATACTAATATTTTCATATAGTTTCTTCACTGAGAAAAAAAATGAGAGAGAAAAGTCACCTAGGTATTGTTACTTAATAGAAATAAAGTATCTAGACCAACATTACTGTTCTTTTCAGGCAGTGAGGAACAGAGGCTTTTAGGTTTTCTGTACAGTTCAGGCAGGCAACCTGCAGTGAAAAAGGCCTGGGCTGGGGAGGCTTTACAGGTCCAGAATCATGACACTCACACTAGATGGGATTTCCTCCAAAAAACTTTTAGACTGTACCTTTGCCGAAACCTCCCATAAACATCGACAGACGCTCAACAAAAACACTATTTTCTCTGCAAAGCTTTTTGGGTTTTCCTCTCCCGTTTAAGATCCTTTCACACTCGCCCCATCATACCACTGTGATAAGCTATTTAAACTCTGCATAGCTAGAGATTGTTTATTCCTTTTCAACCTTTGCTGTTTAATTATAGTGCCTTGAAGCTTAGTATAGGCTCAATCAAAGGTTTTGGGTGAATGAAAGCAAGAAGAAGCACACAAGCCCTACTTCTATCTGGACTATTAACATCACACGTGGGCATTAAGTTTGGCCTGACTCTGAGAGAGATACAGCACACAAGAATAGAAATGGTGACTTTGCGGAAAAGAGATCCAAAACCATGTCACCTGTGAACCAACTGAAGGAACAATTCATTAGCATTAATCATGAGTAAGAAAGCAAAACCTCAGAGCCATTTCCTCACCCATTCTTCCAAGAATTATTTACAGTATTGTGCTGGGTACTGGAGACACAACCATTATCAAAATATTGCCCTTGTTCTCGTGAGCTTCAGTCTAGGGAGGGACAGAAACTAAATGATCCATGGCAGAATGGTGTGGTGAGGGCTGCACTTGGAGAGGTGGAGGGTGCTGTAGGAGCACGCAGAAGGTTTGTGGAAGGCTTCCCAGAGGCAATAACATTCGGGTTCCTAAGTATAAAAGGATAAGATAAGCAGGAGTCAAAGCGAAAGCAAACTGTTTCAGAGAAAAGTTTTAAAAGAGGTTGTAGACAGAAAAAGTATCTGGGTATCAAAGCAACCTTTATACCACATTGTTAGTATAGGGTTAAGGACCTAGAAGCACCTTAGAAAGAAATCTCTGGGCCTCTGGGCATGTCTGCAAAGGTTTATCTGGATTAGGATAATTGAGGTGGAAAGACCCACAATAAATGTGAATGGCACCATTCAATGGGTTCCAGACTAGTAAGATGGAGAAAGCCAAGTACAGGCACTCATCCCCCTCTGCTTCCTGGTTGTGGACATGGCTAGTTGTCTCAGCTCCTGACTCCACTGCTGCCCCGCTCTCTATATGACCTGCTCGTGAGCATTGTCTTAGACTGAAGAAATCCTTCTCTCTTCTTTAAGCTGCTGTTGTCAAGTATTCTGCTACAGCATCAAGACAAGGACCATGTTTATAACTCACCATGTTTATGAAAAAAAGAATACTAATGAATTTAGGGTGTAGTCATTCTGACCACAGTGTTAAAAATGGACTGGAGAGGAATAAGGCTGGAGGCTGGAAGAATAGTTAGGAAGCCAAATCCAAAACCTAAGGTGACAGTGGCTGCACTATAAAAGTGGCAAAGCAGCAGTGAGAAGGTCATCCCTGAAAGTGCCATCTAATAGCCCGAGAGCTAAGCCTCTTCTGTTGGCCTTAAAAGTTAGGATGTGGCTAGCAGAACACAAACAAACATATTTGGCTCAATATATACATGTCTACTAATATGATACAATTTGCCTGAAAAGGCTATTAAATTCCTAAAAATCTAAGGTACTCAAGAATGCAATAGGCAATTTGAAATACCAAATTTTGAAATGCTACATAAAAACAAAAGATTATTACTAATATTATCAGACCCAGGGCCTTGAACATGCTAGGCAAACACTGTATCACTGACTTAGAGCCCCAGACCACCAAAGCAGATTAATTTAGTTCAGAATGAAGGCTCCAAGAGCCTTCTACTCTCAATTCTCATTGGAAAAAACAGAGCATGCAGCCTTAATGTATATCAGAGAATATATCTGTGCCACCAATTACTCTCATGAGGAAAACTGTACTTTCAAATTATGAACTCCCTTGATAACTGATATATTTCATGTAAAATGAGTAACTAAACTTCCTGTCAACAAACATATTGTTTATAACATGCCCAAAGCTGTCACATGAGCTACAGTTGTTATCATTATTCATATTAGCAACAAGACCAACATCAGCAGCAGCTATGACTATGCCCCCTTTGCCTGTTTGTGTCAGATTAGCTCAGCATCTCAGTTTCATGTTCATTTTAAAGATGAGGAATTATGCCAGAAAGATTAATTTGCTTGAAGTTATAAAACTGATGCGTGGGGAATAGGATTGAACCAAGCCTGTCTGAATCTCTGCCCATGGTTTTCCCACTTACACATTAGTACTATTGCTTAAGGAATATCTATCATTTGTTACCAAGTCCCAGGTATTTTGCCCTTCATCATTTCACTTCATTCATTTGTTCAGCTCACATTCATAATGCTTCACCTCAAAGGAGGTCAGACTGGACTGAAAGTGTGAGCTCAGCTGCTAAGAAGAATGAAAAGCATTACAATTCTCCAGTTTTAAGGCAAATGCAAGCTTTATGGTGTTTTCACATTCATTAGCTTATGTGAGCTTCCCAACCCTGTGAAGTAAACAGGATGAGATTATTATTCTCATTTAAGTCACGATAAAATTAATGATAAGTGTCACAAAGTAACTAAATGGCAGAGCCAGCTCTCCGCAACCCAGGAATTCTATAGTTTTCTATTTTGTTATTTTCTGTTTTGGAACTGACAGAAAATAGCTTATAGAAAGAAATGGTAAGAGGAAGGAAGTAGATAATGATTTAATATTGTTGAACACATGGAATTATGGTAACAAAAGATATCAAAATACTTGAGCAAAATTTGGTAAAGGTATGAGTATGTGAATATGTGATACACAGGCACCACAGGACACTAAGAAACTGACTGGAGTTTATGCAGAAACCACTGACTAAGAACTATGAGTATTAGTTTTATTCCTCAAATCTTATTCCTAAAATAAACTATGGAGGACGAAAACCAAATGTACTATCAGTTTGACTTGTTACTTAAATAGGTATGTTTGCACTTTTCTGTAGTTTATTAATGAAAGAAACCTTTACGTTTAATTTTGGTTCAACCTATCTTATGAATAATTTCTTTTAGAAAAATGTCACCAAATATATTATGAACAATGGCCAGGTTTGTTTTAGCTAAGACTTGGAAGATTGAGAAGTTACTTCCAGTTTGGTTAGTTTCTTGTTTAACCTATACTCTATGTAACAAACCACACCTCTTCCCTTTTATTATCTTGGTCTATGTCCTCCTGATAAGAAGGGCCTGATAGGACATCTAAGGTAATTACACACTAATTAGGCAAAGAGTGATTTCCTGGATTATGAAATAAAGACATATGGAGTTCTTTTCCTAGTGAATTAAAAACTGCTTACAATCAAATCTCTGGTCTAGTAAGTCCTCTTATTTAACAGAAAAAGAAAAGATCTTACCTATCTCCAGGATGTTAGCAGGTCCTATTCAAGAAAACAAATGTTAAGCCATAGGTCATCATGATGGTTGGAACAGAATGATAGAAAGGTAAAGTTCAGGCACAAAACAGTGGTTTGAAAGCTTATCTACTACAATTATCTCATTTTAAAAGAGTCTCTTGATAACAGTAGACATATATAGAGCGTTTGAGGTGGTTTGAAAGAAAATGGCCCCCAAAGGAAGTGGCACTATTAGGAGGTGTGG
>LOJH01036251.1:0-15562 GCA_001685095.1 Ellobius talpinus | reverse complement strand
CTTGCCCTGTAGTCAGACTGATGAATATCTTAAATATCATCATAGAACCTTCATATACGAGCTGATGGAAACAGAGGCAGAGACCTGCATCGGAACACTGGGCTGAGCTCCCAAAGCCCAGTTGAAGAGTGGGAAGAATGAGAATATGAGCAAAGATAATCAAGACCATGATGGGTTCATGCACTGAAGCAGTCTACCTGAGCTAATGGGAGCTCACCAACTTCAGTTGTACTGGAAAAGAACAAGCATAGGACCAAACTAGTCCCTCTGAATGTAGTTGACAGTTGCATGGCTGGGCAGACTGAGGGGCCACTGGCGGTGGCACCAGGATTTACTTCTACTTCTTGTACTGGCTTTTTGGAACATATTCTCTTTGGATGATACCTTGCTCAGCCTAGATACAGTAGGGAGGGCCTTGGACTTTCCCCAAAGTAAAGTGCCTTATTATCTCTGAAGAGTGGATGGGGTGGGTAGGGGGATAGGTGGAGGGAATGGAAAGAAGGGAGAGAGTGGGAACCTGGGTTGGGTATATATAATGAAAAAAGATAGTTTATTTTTAAAAAAAATATATTAAATAAATAAATAAATGAAAACATTAGCTCAAACAGGCTGCATTTAGTTTACAACATTAGGAGAAACAAACTTTACTTCTGACCTCCGTCCTAATAAAAATCTCAACAAATTATACTTAGTCTATATTGTAAGAGATTTGGCCTGGTTATTTACTCCATGGCTTTTGTGTAGATGGTTGTGTTCATAAAGTGGTATATTTTTATAATTTAACTAAAGGTGATAACTTCGCATCTCATGGACTGTTACATTAAGGTTGAATGCTAGAAAAAGCAACTTCTTGTCCCAAAATCAAATTTAAATGCCCTTTAAGAAAATAAATGAAAACATTTGTAAAAAAAAATAAAAGAATAATTTGGGACCAATGAGATGATTTAGCTGGCAGAGATGCTTGCAAGCTACCCTTGAGGACCTGAGTTCAAGCCCCAGGACACACATTGGTGGGTAGAGAGAAGCAGATACTGTAAAATGCTTTCTGACTTCCATACAGTTTCTTGGCCATGAATGTGTATAAACACACACACATACACACACATGAAAACTGTATAAATGGAAAAAGTATTTTTCCTTTGTTTTAAGTAAATGTTTTAGCTTGTGGACACAGTCTCCTTGCATTTTTGGATGAAGATGGGGGCTTAAATATTGTGCTTAACATAAATGTGAATCTCTCCTGTCTCCTTTAATCACTTAAATGTAAAAAGAATATAAATTGAACACAAGGGAAGTTGTAATGACTTTACTGTAGGAAGTTTAAACAACCTTTAAGTTCTTCAGTCGATAATGGAGTCTTGAGTTTGAAATAAACAATATGTTGGTTTTGGCAGGAACATGGTAAAATGTTAATTGGCATTGTGTTGAGAGTTTTTATGGTCATGAAAATTATCATCTCATATTACTTTAAAGCGTTTATTTTCTATTTGTATGTGGGGGGGCATGCAGGCTTGCATGGGTGCATACATGTATGTGCTCAAGGAGGTCATGCTAGGGCACTAGGTTCCCAGGAACTGGAATTCCAGTGGTGTGGATACCGGTAAACAAACTCAGGTCCCTAGCAGAGCAGTAAGTGCTCTCAACTGCTGAGCAAACTCACAAGATTCATGCAACACTTTTCTTTCGACAGGTAGATGGAATTAGGTCTTGAAATTTATTGTTTGTTTATTTTCTTGGATTATTTCTTTTGTGGAATCTTTGCATCATAGTAATAGTAATAGATATAAACCATTACAAGAAAGACAGAATGCCATGAAATATATAATTGTTTAGGTACTTTCCTATATGATAATGAAAGCCAACACATGTGGTTATAATAGAGCACACGTGTGTTGAACAGGTCTTCTGCTGGGTTTGTTTGTTGGCTTATTGCTGTGTAAAAAGTCATGTGAGTTCATGACTGTCTGTTGTTGCTAATGATGGACACATTAATTTAGATATCTCTCTATAAATATGTACATTCATATGCTATGTAATATCAAATTATCTTTTTATGAAGAATTTACATAGGCATCATAATTCCTATGACGGTTTATTTGCAAGAAGAAAATTAAGCACAAAACCTCAAAAGGGGCTACAGAATTCATTTACTCTTAAAGCTTCATTTTACAAGCACTGAAACTGGAGTCCAGACAGGCAAGAAGTTTGCCCCATATTTGCTGCAAGGCCAAAGCTAAACTTGTGCACATTTATTACTTTTGGTTCAATGCCTTCTCAGCCTGATTTGCACTTCCTGGTATGGTTTAGAACTTCTTGATAAAATCAGTGATTCTTATAACTCTTCTGTCCCTTTGGTGACGAAAAGGAAAAGGTAGACTTATTTATCTTAACCGTCTACACGCGACTACAAACAGTTCTCTACCTTCGAGTCTTTTGATCTGGCTTTGTATGGATCATTCAATCAAAGTCATGTCTACTCCCCACTTTGCCCTTTATGGTATGCATTTTTAAACTGTTTTAATCACGCTCCGAGATGGCTTATTTAATTACATATGTAACCTCTGGCCTATAATTTAAGGACTCTGTCCTGGTCCATCAGGAGATTAAATAACAATTCAGGAAAGTGTTCAAAATAACTTACCTTGAAAAACTAGGATTTGGACTCTCTTATGTTCACAGTCTCTTTTGCATTGCTTGGCTTCCCTTTTATTGTTATATAATTAAAATTTGACATGCTATAAGATCTTATATACCCAGACTATTTGGGTTTATTTATTTATTTATCCATCATTTATTTATTTGTGTGTATTTGTATGTGTTTGTGTTTTGTTTTCATTTTGGTAGTGCCAGTTTCATAGTTCTCTTAGTTGGAAAACTGCATTTGAGTGCAAAAGCATCTGGGTACATTTTCCCTAACAGGCTTGAGCAATGCTTGTTTTGCTAGCTTCTGGACTCTGGCCAACACACTGGGACTTCTATCAGCTGGAATGGCATCTCCAGTCTCGGCCGAGTGTGGGTTATTAGGTTATTCATGCCCCAAAAGATGAGTCGTCCCCACACTTCATCCAGCGTGAATTAAAGCAAGACTGTAATTATAATCTCTTGAAGCGAAGCCAGCTGTGCAACTCCAGCCCATCTTTCTTCAGTAATTCATATACAGTTCTTATTTTAACAGGACTGACTTGCAGGGGGCACTCACTTGGGACTGCTTAGCCAGCTGTACAACTTTTATTTTGAAGAAAAAAAGTTGAGCCTCAGAACAGGCTGTTTTAAAGACAGGGAGGGACTTAGCCTTGCCGGCTTGACCGGCATGTGGAAGGAGAGCTCTCATGGCTGCAGTAACTTAGGGGAGCTCCTACCTGGGTGTCGCTGGGGGTAGGAAGGTTTCTGTTTGTTTCGTCCTGTTTCCGAGGGTCCCGTGTGTTTCTCCTGCCTGTACCAACGTGACTCTTGGTGGGTTTTGCACACCCTGCCCTGTGGGGGAGTGCCCCAACGTGCCTGTCTTATGTGGCCTCTATGGACACACTGCCCAGCTGGCAGAGAACAGGGAAGTTTTCTCCCAGCACCCAAAAAGAGAAAGAGGAAACTACTTTTTCCTTCTGGGCTCCTTGCAGCACAATAGCTCAGGATAAGCTTCCACATTCCCGCCCTGGATTTTTCTGGACTGCTTTCCAGGAAGAAGTTAAAACTTCATCTTTAAATGGATGAGTATGTCACAATCAGGAAGAAACATCTCCAAAGACCCATCTTTAGGTAAGTCTTGCTGCATCCCAGGTGTCTCTGGGGCTGTCAGCCACAACTGTTTCTCTCCTTCATCTTCCACCCGAGGAATGTGTCTTTAAACTACAGCAGAGCAACAAAGAGAGCTTCACGTTTAACTTCGTGCAAACTGAAGAAATCCTTTTATTTTCTCTTTTCTGAAGCTTGGGACATAGCCCTTATCAGCTCCTCAAAGATAAGTTTCAAAAACGCCTTAGCTATTCAGGCACATGAGTGACACAGCCCTGGGAAAACTTTTGAAACCTTGTGTGATCTCTGCCCACGGCTGGGTGCTGCTGCACAGTCTTCTGACTGAAAAATACTGCGCTCGGTTCTTTGCACCGATTACACTCGAGGGCAGGGTTTCTGCGCTACAATTGCTGCATCTCCCTGAAGTAGTGTTCTCTGAGATAAATCTGAGCTTCATAGCTACTGTGTTGGAGTGGACATTTCTCCGTCCTTCGGGAATATTAGCTGAGCTGTTAGGGAAAGAATAGGGCAAAGAGTAGGGACTGCAGGACGAGTGACCAGGAAATCACGGGCATAGTAGGATGGACTCCAATAATGTGGTTTATTTGGTGTGTGTCAGGCGGAATGCTCTTTCTCCAGGGGATCACTGATTTCTAACTTTTTAAGCTTGATTGTTTAATTATTTGTTGTGTACTTGAGAATTTAGTATTGAAAATGAATAATTTTTAAGTAGGAACTTACTTAAAACAAAGGAGTTAAACGTCAACTTTCTATTATCTTCCCCCAAAATATTGTAGGTATGCAGAAATAGTAAATGGTAGCAATACTAGATGCATATCTCAAGTGGTAGCCACTGGTTCTTGATCTTAGGGTTAAATTAGAATAATGGAAATCTATGGAGCAGACTCCTGTTATTGCATCATCCTGAATGTGGGTGGATCTTAAACATGGTGAATTTAGATACTTGCTTGGTGTTCATGGTGTTCTAAGTGAATCCCCCTGATTGCCATGAAGAGGCCATACTTTCACCCAGGCAGCTGTTTAAAGCAAATATAGGAAACGGGTCAAGGTTAGATGCAGGATGAGACTTACTGATCAACTGGCATGCGGGCCCTGTCGTTGCTTCTACCACACGTGGTGGAGATGAGAGACGGGAGCTTATCTTAAAGGGTTCATATAATTAGCCATAATCCTCAGAGAAAGTGTAGTTAGGTACTGACTTCCTCCCTGATAGCTGTTTCATTTTTGGGCAAGCTGGCAATTGGGACAAACTCCAGTCTTTGCTCTTTTGCCCTTTTCCCATGCACCTTCTTTTGGTACCTTGTCCCCTTGGACATCCTCCAGCTATCCAGAGTGTCTCATTGGAATATCTGTTTTCAGGCCTGACTTTTCTTCTTAGCAATCTCCTCCAGACCTCTCTTTCTCAGTGTGTTTCTGCCTGTTTCTCCACCTCTCAAGGGATTTGCCTCTGGTTATCAGTACACTTGATAAGAAAATCTGTTTCAGATGTGCTCCTGGGACCACATAAACTTAACAGAGTGTAATACCTTAGCTACTTAGAAATAACTCATTTAAAGTTTTAGCAAGACAGGTAAGGTTTGGAACTTTTATTCTAAAATTCCATATTTCTTTATGTAGAATGGTTTCTCCTGTAAAACTCATGGCTCTAACTCAGCTCACCTGAACTTCTCTGGCAGACTTTGAGTTCTCGAGAGACATTATCTTGTATAACTTCAGTGAGCAAGGCTTCAAGTAGCAGTACCTTACAGGAGGAAATAGTAACTGGGAGGGACAGGTATTAGGGACAAATGATTATGGCATTTAATTCACCTTAAAGAGAAAATAGAAAAATGCTTTTCAATTTATTTTGAAACTGAATGAAAGTCAATTTTGCATCAGCATAATTACCATAAATTTAAGAAACTAAAAACAATTCATTAAATGGAAAAAATAGGTAGGTTTTGGAATAATGTATGGTGCATACTGGCATCCTATGGCTGGATTAAGAAGAATATGACATAATTTAGATCCTGTTTCTAAGAATGTACAGGTTTCATACAAAGAGAATTCTCAAAGAATTTCACATAGTAAAGCTATCAAATTCTCCTTTATAAAGGACTTCTTTGGAATGAGTTTGCACACTTACATACATCTCCATGCTAAGTGAGGCACAGAGCAAAAGCAAAACTCCTTTAATGATCAAAGCAGAAGTTTATATTATCTTGTTCATGAACAGTGTGTGTATCTGTGGGACCAACAGCACCGCTCATCCCCGAGTATTAGTAAATGGTGTTCCTTGAACACACGTCGTGGTTCTGGCAGTGCCCTTATAACCTTATGCAGAGAAACGGTAGCTCTTTTGTTCTAGAGAAATAATACAGATAAACATCAATGACCCCATTTTTCTCTGGCATCTGATACCTGACACTTTAATCTCTTCCTCATTTATCATTTTATTGAGAGTCATAAATCTATATTTCAATATTACAGATTTAACACAATCACACAAAAGACCATTGTGTAACTTCAACAAAATAATTGCTGAAAATTTTCCATATTATCAAATTCATATTATTTTGTAAGCTTTCTCTATGCCATGTGATAAACCAACTTTAGTCTCTGATACTAAGAAAACTGTTTCCCCTAAGGAGCTTCAGCCAGAAAACTGTTTCTTCTTTGAATGTCATTGCCATGCAGAGTTTAAGCATAAGCTTTTGCTGTGAGATCACCTCTTCGTTCATTCCATACATTTCACCCCCCCATTTTATTGCAGCCAAATTTTCCCCTTTGTAGTTCCTAGAAGTGGACAGTCAGTGAGAAGTGGAAGGATTCTTATAGGTTTGTATTATTTGGAAGCAACAACCTTTGACCCTCTTTCAGAGTTCAAAAATGGGCAAGTGATTTTTCTGGGGATTTTCCATTGGAAGTACCATTAAGAAAGTCACAAATGAAATCAAACTACACAAACGGTTGCTCATCAGCCCTAGCAATGAGAACTGCCCTGTTCATCTGGGATCTGAGACACCGATGGGCAACGATGCCAGGGCCAAGGACTAATGAAAATCGTTTAAGATCTTCCCAGACTCCCAGCCTGTAGAACACGCTGTTTCTTCTCTTTATGTGTTTTCAAAAGTTTTATTTTTACTGGTATCTGTTAACAGTGGAATTCTGAGTGTGTTTTCGGCAGACATGTTCTGTTCACAGAGAAATGTCGAATGCAGTACAATGGAATGAGAAAATCTATAAAAAGATCTTGATTTTGTTTGTGGGTCTGTTGGGAAAGTTTCGGGGTTTATAGCAATATTATAAAATAAGTTATGTATTTATTTGAAGTATCTACCATATATTTAGCAGCAAAAATCTTTTTGAGTACAAGCATTGTTTATTCCCATGCTTTAGCTCACTGTATAAACAACATTACCAAAGCCCAGATGTAAAGATGACCCAGTCTTTTAGATTTTTATGCGTTAATAAGGGAGGGGCACCAGACTACTGTAGTGTTCTCTCGAGGGGTCCAGATGAAGCTTGGTTATCCTGATTTTTCAGGTAGGTACATTTCCTGCAGAGCTTGTGGTACAACTAAAAATAACCTGAACAAGTAGTTGTAAGGCATAAAACTCACTTGGAAATTTAAAGCAATTGTGATGCATTACTGGCTGTTTTTTCCATAAATACTTAAGTATTTGGTATTATTAAATTGAAATCTCTTTTGAGCACCTTCATTACACAAGAAATATATAATTTTGAGAAAAATACATTGTAGTACGAGCTCATCAGTGTATGGGAAGTTACATAGAACAAAGTATTAATGTTAACTGATGGAGTGGTAAAATGCATAAAATATCCTTTTATTCAATAAGGTTTCTTATAGATATGGCTCCATGTGAATCATATATGAAATATAATGTAAACATTATATAATTATAAATTTGTAAGTGTATTTTTCAGTTTTTGCCTTCAAGATGTGTTTATAAATTTGTTCAGTTATAAAAGAGAAACCCAGACATGGGGATTACATGAGACCTGATCTCGAAAAACCAAGAAAGCAAGAGAAAATGAGCTTGTAAATTTGTAAGGGAGGCCGAGTTTTCAAACATGTGAATGCTATGTCTTATATAGGTGATGAAGAAAGGAGCAGAGCAGTTGCATGTAGGTTCCCCCATTGCCTATGAAAGTGGGAAATTCAAAACTAAGTCGCAAAGATGTGTGTCTATGTGTGCATGGCATTTGTGTGCATGTGTGTGTGCTTATGCATGTGTGTGCACATGTGTGTGCGTGCATGCGTGAGTGCATGTGTGTGTGTGTGTGTGTGTGTTTGTATGTGTCTGCCTGGTCATGCATGGAGCATGTGGAGAAGCTGGAGGTTGACTTCAGCTATTCTTCTTTATTGCCCTCTACCTTATATTTTGGGACAGAGTCTCTCACTGAACCTGGAGTTCGCCAGTTTAACTAGACTTGTTGGCCAGTGAACACTCGTGATCTGCCTGTCTCCTCCCACCAGTACTGGAGTTACAAGCATGTGCCAACATGCTGGCTTTTATGTGGGTGCTGGAGGCCCAAACTCAGAACTTCACACTGTGCAGGCAAACACTTACACCCTGAGCAATGCCTCCAGCACTGAGAAATGAATTTAAAATCTAAAACACTCTAGAAGTGTGGTTCTCAACCTTCCTAATGCTGGGACCTTTTACTAGTTCCTCATGTTGTGGTAACCTCCCAACTGTAAAAGTATTTCAGTTACTACTTTACAACTGTAATTTTGCTACTGTTCTGAATCCTAATGTAAATATTTTTGGAGATAGAGATTTGCCAAGGAGATCACAACCCACAGGTTGAGAACCTCTGCTCTAAGAGCACAGTTCTACTTAGCAAAACTAATCTATTCTAAAATTGATATGTTTGCTAAAAATTAATCTTTTTGTGGTATAGGTCAAGGATGTTACTGCTGATAACTAAATGTCATTGTATATATAGAGGAAAAGGAATGGATACAAACTTATCTTTAACATAAATTATAAAAGCCAAATCAAAACAAACACATTTGAATATAAGACTATTAAAACATTTTTGGTGGTTATCATTAAAAAATAATCAGACATTAGTGTCCCTATTTATTTCCTGAGTCATAATAGGAGTTGGTATAATTTTTCAGTGGTCATTATCAATTATAAACTGTAGTTGTTATATATTTTAATTTGGCATTACTGTCTTCATCAGAGGCCTTACAGTTAATACTAAGGACTAACTTTCATCCAACACATTTCAGGAAATTTACATGCATGCAGTGTTCTAGACAATACTGTGATAGGGATGAAGTTCAAGATGAATGATTTTAGTCATGGAGCCAAGAACCAGGAGCAGACTGAAGCATGGGAAAGTGTCTCTTATTCAGCTGCATGCATCTTGTTTCACAGGCTAGACAGCTTGCTGATGCTTGAGGTTATTTTGGGAGTTTGGTATGATTTAGAAATGGCTTTTCAAAGATCTGGAATGTTTGAAATGAGGAAAATCAAGATTATTCACATAGAATAATCTATTCAGTGGTCTCACATCCTCTGGAAATTCTTACATTTTGAGTAATTAGCCTTCAGTGGATTTTGTTTAAGTAAAACTCAGGAGCAGAAAGTCATACCAATGGATGCTTGTTAAAGATGACCTGTTGGTCTACAGACGGGGGCAACTTTAAAGATGTCCGCAGTATTTACAAACCAAGCCTCCTCGGTTCTGTGCCTGGACATAACATAGTTTTGACAGTTGGTTCTCATGGGAAAGCTTCAGTTTATTTATGAGTTTGATTGCGGCTGCGAGGACATCAGCTCTAATTGAGGGAAAGCCAACATTTCCTGAACTGGAGCTGCTGGGAGGGGAAAGAAGCCAAGGTGCCTCGGATGAGACCAATTGCTCTTCTCAGGGTGTTGTCTTTGTCCTATCTGTTCTTGCCCGTTCAGAGCCATGCTTTCTGTTACAAAGAGGGTTGATTTCTTTGTTGAATTACTGTCCATTACCAGTATTTTCATGACTCAAGATATCAATGTTAGAAAGGTATTTTTAAAACAGAAGTGTGTATGTGTGTGTGTGTGTGTGTGTGTGTGTGTGTGTGAGTAGGTGTACTTGTCTGTGTACATGTGTGTACGGGGGCACTCTCTTCGTGCATATGTGGAGACCATATGTTGACAGCAGGATGTCTTACTCAACTGATTCTCCACTTTGTTGTATGAGACTTGGCCTTCCACGTTCTGGCAGGCTGGCTGGACCGTAAGCCCCCAGGCCTGTCTCAGCACCCCAGCGCTGGGCTTACAAGCATGTGTTGTCACCTCTGACATTTTTTCACGGAGTGAGGACTTGACTTTGGCTTCTCATGCTCATACTCACTAAGCCATCTCCTCCGCCATAGAATAGATCTATTTATTGATTATCTATTTACTAATGAGATGTATATATAGGTATGGCGAATTAGGAGTTTTTAGCATAAAGTTACTTCAGTTTTAAAATATGACTATTTAATTTGACTATTTTCAGGATCAAAGGGTTTGAAACAAATGGCTTAAAAATCTGTGGTAATGAAAGAGTCAAACTGTGTCATTAGCACTGAACAGCGACAATTTTATGAGTTCTGATTGAGGACAGAACTGAAAGTCTCACTAGGATCAATTCACTTTCAAGTTACATCATTCGACCAAAAGTCTGGATGAAGTAGGGAGTGTGTGAAAGACCTGGGAGCAATGGCTTGCTAGCTCTCTCTAATGAGGTTGCCCAATGCTCACTTCTCCTCCTGCAGTGACGTTTCCATGGAACCCTTAAAGCAAGCCATGGGGACCTGCAGATCTCTTGGTCCACAGCTCAGTGCTTGCTGCTCAGTTGAGCTGACTCTGGCTGTTCATGAACATAAGATCCCTTGGCATGTTCATTTGTGCCCCTTTTACACAGTTCCTCCGCGTTGTATCATTACCACATGAATGAGGGGACTGACTTTCTGAAAAATACTGTACAATCTCCAAGGCTATAATCAAAATTGAATCCATTGAATATTCCTCATAACTCTTAGGAGAGTGTGCTTCATAAGTAAGAAAGTACTTACTAAAGGCTTCAAACGTAAAACAGAGTAGCACCGTCTTCCAAACGAAGTAGTGATTGTGCTGATCAATAGCAGGAGATGTTTGCTTTCTTAAAACTACTTAAAGAGAGGCTGGAAAGATGGCTCATTGGGTAAGATCATTTGCTGCTCTTGCAGAGGACCAGGGGTTGGTTCTCAGCACCTATATGGTGGCTCATGACGGTCTGTAAGTCCAGGGAACCTGGCACACTCTTTGGGTACTGCATGCATGTGCTGCAAATACATATATGAAGTCAAAACACTCATACACGGAGAAAAATATAAATTTAAAAAGTGATACCACTGACATGGGGCCTGGAGAGAAAGAGAGGTCAGCACTTAGGAGTGCTTGCTTCTCTTAAAGAGGGCCCAGTTAGATCAATCACTGAAGACAATGGCATTAGAGATTGATATTTGTAACTATTCCCCAAATACAGTGCTTAAAATGACACTCATCTTGGGGTGGAGGCAAGTGGTTGAAGGATTCCCCAGATCTTCACAAGGCTGGACTTGAGCTCAGTGGGGCTGTCTTGCGTGCTTGTGGTCAAATGGAGCATTTGCTCAGGGTGACCAGTGGAGGATCCTTGCCTACATGATTAAGCTTTCTTGTGTTGCATCCCTAACGTCTCTCCATGGAATAGCCTGGACAGATCCTTACCATTATTGCAGGAAGCAGACGTGGAAGCATTTCTTTTTGAAGGCTCCAAATGAATCTTATTGAGTCACATTGCCTCCATTCCACCGGGAAGATCAAAAGTCACACAACACGCTCAGGGTTTGCGTGGGAGGCTGTGATGCCGACAGGCCATACACAGAAAACAAAACAAAACACAAGAAGCACACGGAACTGTGTGAATTAGCACTCTACACTTTCTCCACAAGTGCTTATGTTTATTTTTTTCTTCAGATTATTCTTTTTCTTGACTCAGCTCCATTTTATTCATGCATTGAAGGGAAGGAGCATCAAATCTCCTCAGTGACTACTGAGGACAGGAAAAATTATTAACACAGAAGTGAGGTCCAGATGGGTGTTGGGTGGATAATGGGTCAGATGTGGTACACCTGACTCCCGGGTGACAGCATACATTAGATACCTAGTTAAAGGGTTTTAATAAGTTTAAATTAGGAGTCTCACCTAATTGTCTACACCAGTAGCTGTTTTACTGATAATCACTAGCCATGTTTCCTCAGCTCCTTTGGGTAATTGATCTTCATTAAGTAACTTGCTGACACACCTGAGGAAATTCGTTGTTGTAATGGAAGCTGGAGATTTCATTGTATAATTCTAGGTAATTCAATTCTAACTCTGTTAGTCTTCTGACCTAGAACACCAGTTTTGAAAGCAGCCCCAGGAACAGAGCTTGCTAATAGGCATTAGATTTGTAGCTCAGTCATAGCCATCATGTGCATTTTTCTTGGTTTGAAGTTTATTATTTTTTCCAAATATGTTCCCTATATAGTAGATTTATGGTGATGGTTTCTGTTACTTAACTATCCCACATATCACTGCAGAAAGCAAATGTGTTTGTAAAAGCTACAAACTTGATGACCTCTCTTTTGAATCAGTGACACGCAGAATGGATATTTTCACCATTGTCTGAATCGCAGCTGACAAAACAAAGCAGAACAAAACAAAGTTCCAAGCATTAGCCTCAGAGATCCTGGCTCACCAGGTCTTGGGATGGAAAGCTTTGATGTAGTTCTAAAGCTGCCAAGGTTTGTGTTGGTGCAGAGCTTGATGTGGGCCTGTTTCCTTGAATGATAGAATTCAGGGGATTCTTCAAAGAATTAATTCTACTAACAGAATTAATACCCACTAGAAATGAAAGATCTGGAAAATTAATGCACACTAGAAAGGAAAGATCTGGAAGGGCTCTTAATAACATTGGGACATTGTTGGGAAAGGAAGCCAAAATTTTCTTCCTCTTCTTCCTCAAAACAGCCTCTGAGCCTAGCTGGTGACATGCTGGTGACATGCTGGTGACATGCTGGTGACATGCTGGTGACATGCCTCCCTAATTCTAGTATCCCAGAGGTGAAGGCAGGAGGATGGGATGTTTCTGTGTATGAGCCTGTCAAAAAGAAATTTAAAGAAAAGGTTGACTTTTTATATAAAAATCTGTTTGGTTTAGTACAGCCGATTATGCTTTTTCCTCTTAAGATTCTTTTGTGTGTCTCTCTGTGTGCATGTGTATTTGTGTGTCTGTGTGTGAGCATGTGTATTTGTGTGTGTGCAGGGGTATTTGTGTATGTGTGTTTGTGTGTGTGCATGCGTATTTGTGTGTCTGTTGTGTGCATGTGTATTTGTGTGTGTGTCCATGTGTGTGCACATGTGTATTTGTGTGTATATATTTGTGTGCCTCTCTGTGTGCATGTGTATTTGTGTGTGTATGTGTGCATGTGTATGTGTGTGTGTGTATTTGTGTGTGTGTGTGTGTGTTGGTGTATGAATGTGAACTCACATGTGACGGTGCCAGGGTCCATACGTGGAGGTCAGAGGACAACACTGGGTGTCAGTCTTCGCTGTTGACCTCGTGGGTGAGCAGGGGCTCTGTTGCTCTTGGGGCGCGTGCTCTAGGCTGCCTGGTCATTGAACTTCCTGCAACTGAGCCATCTCTGCCTCCTGTCTCCACAGAGGCACTGAGTTAGCATGTGGTTGAGCTACTGTGTTGTCTTTTGTGTGGCTGATGGGGATCCTAATTAAGGCTCTTAGGCTTGTGTAGCAAATGCATTGACTGAATCAACTACTGAGCCCTCTCCTCTTAAAAACATTCTTAAATACATTTTTTTTCTGTCGTAGATCTACACAGGCTACCAAGAGCTCCAATGTAATAGTTCTCAGCTTTGGCTATATTTTTGAAATCACTGGAAGCTCTGAAAGAAAAATCCAAACACACAAGTGTCTTAGTTCCTTTTCCTGTTGCTTTGATAAAATCCCCTGATGAAAGGGGAGAGAGGGTTACTTTTGTGCAGAGGTCGAGGGTATGGTCCCTCCTGAAGAGACAGGCTTGGCTTCAAGAACTTGAGATGTCTGTGCACAATGCATCCACAGTCAGGAAGCAGAGATTAGTGGATGCAAGACCCAAGCCCAGTAAAGGGTCCCACACACTTTTAGGGTGGATGTTTCTACCTCACCTAAACTGATCAAGATAAGCCCTCACAGGCATGGCTGGAGGTTAACATAGTCTAGCTAATCCCTCAGAAAGCATATTCAGTGGCTTGTTTCCTCTGCGATTTTAGACGCTCTCAAGTTGGTAATATTAACCCTTCATAGCAGGTGTTCCAAATAAAATTTTCTGTCTAAGAGAGAGGAATCAAAGTCTTCTTTAGAGACCTACTTTTCTCCTATGCAGCCAATTTTGATAGTTCCCACCCTAAAAAGAGGTTTATGGGAAGGGCAGTGACAAACAAGGAAGGTGACCCACTTACTTAAGAGTGCCCTTTGAAGAGAAGGTCCGACGGCAAAGGGAAGGACAGAGCACCTAGAATCTGAGAGGCTGAGTAAAGGCAGGGGCTGAAAAGTGTCTGGGAACATTTTATGTCTAGGGAGATTTCCCGACTGCCCAGCGCCTAGAGCTGACCCAGCATCCATAGGTGAAGAACGGTTGACAATTTGGAACAGACCAGAGTCCCAAGACTGACTGCGTGCATTCTGTAGATATGTGTTACCACTTTCATGACAGGATGTCAAATCTGAGCTGAGCTCAGCATTTCTAGAGTATCATGTCTATTTGTCCTAGGACACCGCTGCCCTGTCACACTAGGGACAAAGTCTTAGGTTTGTAAATGCTAATTGCTGTGCTCCCTTCCCCCTTAGACATTTGGCAGATGATCTTATATTTATTTTGTTTAGTAGTTCTCAAAATGCATGCAATTTAGAGCTCTCATGAATGTCCTTAGAAAGTTGTATTTGGAAGAAGTTCTAGTTACCGCTAAATCTCTCCCAAATATGTATACTCTATTTTCTGAAACTCACCTACCTGTTCTCCCTCCTTCAACGAATTATTTTCTTATTTTGATTATCTGGAAAATTGCTTGACCCCAAGAAATGTTTCCACAGCTAATATTTTTCCTCCCATCGCAGGGAAACAAAGTTGCCTAGCTGGAGAATAGTGAATGTTTATTATGTAACCATGATGGTGTGAGTCTAAAAACAGAGAGAGGAAGAAATATTTGGAGGAGATTGAGAAACAATGCACAATGTCACATTATTGAGACAGCCGAGGGTAAATGAAGACATAACAGATGGGAGTTGCCGTGGGATTGTCACACCCAGGTGTCACTGTGCACACAAAGCGGGCCGCCTGTTTGCCAGATCCCGAGTCTTCCCTCCCATTTCATCTTGAGAAGATTCTCCCCAGCATCACCTTTAAATTCATACTCAATGGAAAAACAGTCTAAAATCTGCAGTGGATGCTATTTGAGCAGTGATAGCTTAAAGTTTTGTAGAATCCTATCTAAGATATTTAATTTGAATTTTATGTGCCTGTTTTATTATTTGTTTGCAGCAAACGGTCGTGAAGTAGGAAGATTCCAGCTTCAAGGTGAAGAAGCAAAGGGTCAGAGGGTCACAGGAAGCTAGAGGAAGAGATAATTAAAAAAAGTGACACTAGGAGCAAACAGATTAAGTGTGTTTCTTGTTCCAGGCTTTATCTTCATAGCAGACAGGGCTAGGGGACAGTACAGATAAGACAGAGCTATGCGATTCTTTACTGAGGTGTGATCCCTCCCTCCCTCCTC
>LOJH01036250.1:4415-15562 GCA_001685095.1 Ellobius talpinus | reverse complement strand
AAAGAAGAAAGGAAGGAGGAAGGAAGGAACACTGTTTCTACAGACAAACAAATGAAGAAAATAGTTTTAAAATTTCTATCTTTTGTCTGAATGTAAATCATATTATAATCGAAATAAAACAGAAGAGAAGATTGACTTGATTAACAAAAAATACATACATGAAATTGTCAAATTTTGAAAAATTAAAAAAATTAAACTTTAAAATTAAAGAAGTGTTTTACAAATTGACTTAATGCATTTGCTACTACACTGTGCATAATATTTGAAAGTCTATATTAGCGTAGTTCCTAAATAAACTATACACAAGTATATAAACCATGTGAAGATAGTAGGTCCAGGGAATGCTGGTGGGGATCTATAGCTGGTAGTATTCAAAAAGTTCAATCTCAATGTGTATCCAAACCCCTTCAAATTTAGTACTACTCAATGTGATCAAGAAATGAAGAGAATAAAAAATACAAATTGTGTTTAAAATTGAAATGTTAGAATCAATATTATTTTTAAACATATGACATAGGACAATTATGTCACTTTGTACTCTTGTCCCCCACTGCATTGCCCCTTAGACCCAAATCTCTTCTGTCACCACTGGCTATTCTACTTTTACATAATTTCTCCAAATCTTTGATGCTTTTCCCGCTGTTGCCTCTGAGTGGTCATTATCTCTGATGGATCCAGAATGTGAAATTTCATAATGTCAATGCTAAAGAGGTACCCTTTCCACACATCTTTAATAACACATGGAATATCTCTTCAAGCAATCCTTGCCTTATCTTTCTATAAGCAATGTTTAGAGTGACCAGAAGATTTCCTGTAATACAGTGGCAAACCTAAAGAACAACACAAGGTTCTGATTTCATGCAAGCAGCCACTTTCTAAACGACAGTTTAAAAACAGCTTTCAATTCCAGAATGAAAAATTTCAAAGTAAATTATGTAAAAGTAGACTAGCTAATAACTGATATCACCAGCTTCAATTCCTCACTAGTAAAGTGTGCTCATTATTTCTGTTTCCAGTATTAATTCAAAGAGCAGATGATAACCTGAACCTCGAAAAAAGGAGTGAGTGACTGGCGTGTAGGCTATGAAACTGTTAATTATTAACATGATGAAACTTAGAATCACCTGAAAAGAGAGACAAGGTTGGCCTGTGCCCGTGTGTACTGGGAATTGCATTGATCATGTTCATTAGTAGGTGGAGACCCACTCACTGTGGGTGGCGCCATTCCTTATGGGGAAGATTCTGAACTGCAGAAAAGTCGAGAAATGAGCTGATCACCAGCACAAGTGTGAGAATTCGATGCTTTCTGATCCGGATAATGAATGCAACGTGATTCACTCCTCCAAGTTCCTTCTCATTGACTTCCCCGACAAGGTGGCACCTGGAATTGTTTTAAAATACACTATTTGCCTCCCTCTTTTTAACCATCATCTTATTTTTATTCTTTTTTCTCTCTCATATATTACATACTAAAATCAGTTTCTCCACCCTCCTCCCCTCCCAGTCCCTCACCCATACCTCCCCTCTCCCTAGATCCATTCATCCTCCTTTCCCTTGTGTTTGTTCCAGGTTGCTTTTGTAAGGGGTTTTTTTTCCATATCACCAAGGAAAGAAACTGAGATATAGAAACATAATGTATTTTTTTTCAAAAAATCAGCTTTTCATTCTCATCTTTCCCATGGGGGAATAAAATCCACAAGACTCAGTCTAGTGTCATTGTCTTCTACATCAGATACTCTGTTACATTTAGAAAAGGAAAGCAAGTTGCAAATTTGTGTGTAATTGAAGCCCTCTCATTCATTATGAGTAATTTTTTAATTTAAAAAAGAATTCTTCTCTCATAGAATACATCTCGACCTCTTCCTCCCCTCCTTCCGCTCCTCCCAACCTACACCACCTCATATTCTCCCATCTCACCACCAAGCCACCCAGATCCACTCCTCCTCCATTTCCCTTCAGAAAAGAACAGGCTTCCCAGGGATTGGAACTGAACATGGTATAACCAAATAAATAAGACTAGGCACAAACCCCCATCAAGGCTAAACTAGACTAGACAACCCACCAGGAGGAAGAGTTTGAAAAGCAGACAAAAGATTCAGACACCCTCGTCCCACTGTTAGGAGTCCCCAAAACACCCCAAGTTAAGCCAGCATAGCATGTATGCAGTAGAGTTGGAAGATTTGACAATGCAAGAAATGTGTTAAATATTCTGCTTCTTTTAACTTCATAGGAATATGAACTTTGTTCTTGTTACCCTGGAAACCTAATGTAAATAAAAATGCAAAATAAAATCCTTATTTTAAGAAAACAGACTCGTGGATTATGGTGCAACTGGAATGGAAAAAGTAGAAAAGCATAATGCATAAACATCATTTTATTCTTCCCTGGGTACAATATCTGTGGCCACTGCCCATGCCTCTTGTGGAAACCCTGAAAGTGATGCCTATAAAGATGCCATGAGAGATCATGACACATAGCTGAAGCTATATTGGTCTAATCCAGAACTCTAGAAAGAAAAGGATTTGCTGCTTTGTCCTGCTGTCGATGGGTGTTTTCTGGCCTGAATCATTTTTATTGTGCAGATAAGAAGTACGGTATGGGCTTTTCCTCCTTTGTGAGGTCTGAAAAGTTAGCGAAGTTTAAAACAAAAGCAATAATAACAACTGTATCCTTATGTGAAGCCTTTCAAATAATGGCTGAAAATGACTGCAGAAATATTATATTTAGACTGAAGAAAATAGCATTAAGGGGGCAATTTAAGACCTTGCATATCTTCTTAAGCAGGCTTATTTTATTATAGATTCCACTCATAGAATGTTCCAAATACCTATGTTGCAATGTCAGAATAAATCTAGCTTTGTTAAAGTTTTCTATCATGTCTCATTTTAGAAAAGAAACAGAACACATATTTTTATTGTATCAAACATATAAAAATAGCTGGAATGGTTGAGATGCTGGAGAAATAGCTGAGCACTTAAAACAAATGCTTTTTTTGTAGAGCCCACAAGTTTGGTTCCTATTACTTGATATAATTATTAACAGTCTTGTATAACTTCAGTTCTAGAGGAGGAAACTGAATCTTTCCTCTGGCATCTTTGGGCACCAGGCATACATGTAGTTCACAAACTCATGAGCAAACAGATTTTCATACATATGAATAAAAGCAAATAAATATTTAGAAATTACATGTGTGGGATGGAAGTAGAGATCAGAGTTATAATAAACAAAACAAAGGCTTATATGTATGTATCGTGTGTGTATGTGTGTGTATATAATAAACACATATTTATTACTTAAAATGAAAAGTAGATGTAGGCATCTCATTTCAAAATCAAAAGGAAAATGTTTATACCCTATTGCATATTCAATAATTTTATTTATTTTATTCACTCAAAATGGATTAGTAGCAATCAACATCCTGTTTCAAAGGATATTAAACTATCAAAGATAAGAGGCTATGCTGTTGGGAAATGAGAATGTTTAAGTAGTCAGCAAATTGGAATTAATTCATTGAAAGTATGAGCATCTTGATAAAAATAGAGTCAAAATACAGTAATAATACACTACAATTAAAATAAATATGCTTATAATGAATGCAAGATTCAGATGACACTATTTGAATCCTGTTTTATCCCTGAGGTTTGTCTTCTATTTGCATTTGATCCTCAGCTCATTGATGCTTTTGCAAATGGAACATCTGAAGGATTGTATCCAGCATTGACACATTCTTTTGAATAGGGACTTGACCTGTTGGATCTCTGCTGCCACCATGTGATAAAATCTGTTGTAACATCTAGGAGAATGGAATGTTACAAACAGTGAGAGATCTCTGGGAAATCATTACTTCTGTGACACTTATCTCTTGAAAGAAGCATCCAAAAATGTACTGTAATCTCACAGAAGGTCCAAAAGGCAGTAGCCAGGACAAAGAAGATTCAGAACACTGGAGAATAATGGAATCCACCATGCACCCAATCTGTACATTACCATCTCATTTGAGATTTTCGGCAGGTAATGAGGAGCCTTAAATCCACATTCTAACATTCTATTTCCCCTCTCCCTACTTCCTCTTCTGTTTTTTTTTTCCTTTGGTTTTTAGAGACAGGGTTTTTATCTGTAACACTGAATCTCCTGGAATTCATTCTGTAGCCCAGACTGGCCTCAACCTTGGAGATCCTCCTGCTTCTGTCTCCCAGGTGCTAGAATTAAAGGCATGCACAACCTTCACATATTATTTCTTATGTACTTCTCTTTGGCATTTTCTAATTGATCCTTTTTGTATTATAAATTATCACCAGAGTTCTGCCAAATATGATAGCTGATGCACTACTGTTATCATATTTAACATAAACCAGCAATGAAAACATCCATCCACCAGACAAGATTATATGTGCTCTTAAAAACACATTAAGCATCTCCAAATGTGGGTACATGATTCTTTAATATATCTTGAAGTAATATACAGTTTGCATTATATTCTATATGTTTGTTTGTGTATATGTGTGTACATGTGTATCTGTTTGTGAACCACAGATATCTAAGGTTAACCACAAGTCAAATATCATAGTAGGAAATAATAAAATAATAGCATACAAAACTGAGAGTTAATTTGTGCTCACACAAATATCCAAAATATTTCAGTGATATTTATAGTCTAATATTTCATCTAACTTTAGAAATACAATGAACAGCTATGGTTTTCAGTTTGGATTAGATCAATAGACATGACAAAGCACTGTATAATGGAAATTATGCTATCCATAATTGTCATCATATTTAGTAATTGTGAGTTGGAAAGAGAGGTTCTGAAATTATACATCAAACTTTTCATTTGGAGAATAATGCTCTGTTTTCCAAAGACAGCATAATGACGTGGTTCACATATCATGACCTATGGGAAGTTGTCTCTCGTCAGTATGCAGAAGAAACCTGACAACACATCAGAGATTGCTATTGCCCCAAAGACACAAAAGTTTGGCATGAAATGATATGGTGAAAAGACATGCTGGAGCTCACTTAAAATCTCTGTATTTGCCTCACATCTTTATTAGATGCCATGTTTGCTCTTGAGGCTGTCCATCTAGACCGCACCCTAAAAGATGAAAGAAATTCTGTTGAAAGACTGTCCTTAGCTGGGGTTCCCTGGAAACTCCCTGAAGGTGAAGAGAGTCACCATGTCAAAAGCCAAACCCAGTTTCCAGGAAAAGCCTTCTTTATATGATTCACCCATGTGAAGATTAAGGATCGATGATTCTTTAACTCAAACATAATAATTCTGAGAAGTCTAGTCTTTAACACTTCCAGGGGATGGCTAAGAAGTTTGCAAAATGTGTCATGGCCTGCCTTTTCAATTCTCAAAATCGATGCTTACGTCATATGCATATTTCATTCTAGAACATACTTCTAGAGGTTTGCATTAGTATAAGAAAATGAATCTGAATCATTAATGATAAAATGCAATGTGCTGATTTGAATGAGACTGGCCCTGTAGACTTAGTACTTGAATGATTGTATCTCAACTGGTGGGGTCTTTAGGAAAGAATAGGAGATGTGGCCATTATTGGAAAAGCTGTATCACTGGGGGTAGACTCTGAAGTTTCTGAATCCCTTGACAAACTTAGTCTCTCCCTTTCATTTTCTCTTTTTCTGCCGATTGGGATGTCAGTTTTCGCTACTCTTCTGGTACCATGCCTCCGAATCTACTGCAATGTTCCCTACTATAATGATCAAGGAATAATTGTAAGCAGTTCATTATATTAATTGAAATTAAAAATTAAATTAAAATACATTTTTTCTTTAGAATATGTCTTGGTCATGGTGTCTCTCCAAGGCAATAGAACAGTAACAAGGACAGGTATTATGCTGTCAGAATTCATGAGTCCATACACTAGCAGGAACCTTTGGAATTCGGCCAATATCTTACAAAGATTTGTTCTGGAAACTTGAAGAAAGAAATATTTTGTTGAACAAAAGAGAAATTCCAAGTAATTTAGCATGCCATAGTCTCAAGCATGCACGGCAAGGCCAGAGTAGCAGTTGGTCCATAGAGTAGTTTGATTGAAACTTAGTAATGAACTGTAGCATCTCTCTAGGAAAATTAATTGGAAGACCTCTGAATTTTATGCTAAAACGTCATATCTGAAAGCTATTAAGAATTTGTAATCATGAAATTTATTAGCCTGATCCTGTTTCCTGATCTAGAACACAATGCCCAAAACAACACTCACACCACTTTGAGTAGCTAACTACCAAAGGCATGTGAAGCAGATTATTTATTCTCCTTTAAGAACACATGGAATTTTAGTTGAGTCTTGTCAGGTAAAAGAAGAACCCCTGAAATATGTCTGAGGATTTACAACAAAGGAATCAAATGAGCCTGGTGACTGAATATCCACAATTTCAAAATAGTGTTCTTGAGTGGGGCACACATAAGAGTTTGGCTCATCTGGAAGATGTAACCCCAGAGTATAATGCATACAGAGCTTCAGAAATATGGCCTGGGGAGGACAGTTTGTTATCACCACCCAGCAAGGTGCATATGTTCCCAAAAGTGTAAAGTTCTCTAGAACCAAGGTGTAGGGCAGAGGCCTTGTGGCATGTCTTAAGTATAGCACTGGTAAAGGAAAAAAAAAATAGATGGCAGAATCAACTGCCCTTATCCTCTTGTTATGAGGAAATATAAAATATCTCCCTGCAATATGTATCACTGACATATTTGCTTTATGTAGATGACATTTTTATATATGACAGAAATTCTCTTATCCTTAACTATTGCTTGTTAAATCATTGGGTGTGTTCTTAAACTTTCTTTCTGCCAGCAGGATATTAGAAAAAATACATATAAATTTCCAACATGCCAATGAATTCAGACTTGACTTGTATTAAATTTATAGCTTAACTCCAATAAAAATTCATATTGTTTCCATAGTAAATCTTTCCAGGAACATAATTCATATCTCTAGTTGTTAGTTTATGTAGAAAATAGAACCCATCATGTACTGCCAAGGTAAATGTGAATTGGGGCTGGCATTAAGAAAAGCAAATGAAATACATCAAGCAAATTTGAGCACAGATAATTTAGTTACATTAGAGAAGCAGGGAACAGAAGGCTGCTGGCATGTGCTAGAAGAGGCAAATTCATACAGTTGTGACATGGGTATAGTGTTTTGGTCATAAGGAAGAAAGGATCAAGACAATGACTACACAGCTTCATGCATGCAATTAAAATACTGTTTTACATACTTACAGATTTGCTAGAAGGTTTGGTGCATTGGCTTTTTCCTTTGTTTTTTAATTATTTGTGTGTGCATTGTGGAAAGAAAGAGCGACAGAGAGACAGACAGAAAGGGAGGGAGGGAGGGAGGGAAGGAGGGAGAGAGGCAGGGAGAACACGTCATGCTACACATGTTAAGATCAGACAACATCATGAGAGAGTCTCGTTTCTCCTTCCCCCATGTTGGTCCTAGGGATTGAACTTTGGTTGCCAGACTTGCTATCTGGCATTCCCACCCGATGAACTCTCATGCTAATATTCTTTTCAAAACAAAACAACTAATAAGTTGATAACTAAATAGAAAGCTTGAACATGAAGACCTTTAAGAGCAAAATATTGACAACTATCTCATTGGATTACATAATTTCCTGTCACTGAAATCAAAGCATGTAACATGGGAAATTTAAGGGAAGGAAAGAATTATTGTTATTTGTGGTTTGGGGTGGCTTAAGTCTTAGCTGAAGTAGTTGCTTACATAGTTACTGACATAGTTGATTCATGTATGCTTAGCCGAATGCCATGACAATAGCAGCATCTAGCAGAGGACCAATGACCACATCCAGGCATACAGGAAACAGACACTAATCATTTGAAGACATGCTAAAACACTGAACTATTAAGAATTAAAAAAAAAACCCTATTACAGACTGGATTCAAAATGTTCTGTATTGAATATGACTTTCTGAGATTACTTTCCATTGTTTGATAAGTACAATGACCAAAATCATTTGGGAGGAAAAGGGTTTATTTGACATACACTTCTAGGTAATTTTTTTCATTATTGACAGAACTTTGAGCAGGAAATCAAGCAGGAACCTGAACAAAGAAACTAGAGCAGAGTCCAGGAGGAACTTGCTCCCCATATTGCTTACTTTGTTTTCTTACACAACCCAATACCCCTGCTCATAACTGGCACCACTCACAGTGGATCAGAATATCTTTCAACAATATTAAGCAAGAAAAACCAACAACACAGGCTGGAGAGATGGCTCAGAGGTTAAGAGCACTGGCTGCTCTTCTCGAGGTCATGAGTTCAGTTCCCAGCAACCACATGGTGGCTCACAACCATCTGTATTGAGATCTGGCGCCCTCCTCTAGTGTGCAGACATACATGGAGGTAGAATGTTGTATACATAATAAATAAATCTTTAAAAAAAACAAGAAGAAGAAGAAAAAGAAAACAATACCACGAACATGCTACAGTCCAATGTAGTGGAGACATTTTCTCAGTGGTGGTTACTTCTCATATGATCTGAGTTTATGTTAACTTGCCAAAAAATCCTAGACAGCACAATTGACCCCTGGTCATCTTGGAGATTAGGCTCCTTTCAGGAATTTATGGGAATACAGCATTCAATTCAGAGGAAAGATAATCAAATTTTGTATGTTGACATAAACAAGTATTCAGTCTATTGATGCAGGTTCTCTTTTAAACTGTAACACATGCTATATAAAAATATGAGCGGTTCTGCTAAATATTTTTATCATCTAAATATTATATTTATTTTACTTTGTTTCAATGTTTTCCAATATCTCCAGTGCTTCTGGTAAATATTAATTCCTCTATTAATAATGCAGTACTATCTTACACCTGCGTTCCAATATGCCATCTGGCTAAGTGTTTGCCTCTGAAATAATTTGTCTCAGATTAGACAATAAAATATAGAATAAAACAAATATAACTAGAAATTTTATTATAAAATAGCTGTGTTTGATTTTGTTTTTCTTTCCCATGTAATATAAGTCTTACAATGAACCTGAACCAAGAAACAGGAGCCCAGATATTCATAGACAAAGGAAACAAATGATATATATGAACTAGCGAGGAAGAGTTATTTTTACATTCCTTTGCTTTTTGTCCAGTCCCAGCCCTCAACAGATCAGATGCCAAAACACTCCAGGGAAGGCCATCTGCTACAGTCAATTCATCCAGTCGAGAATTTATTTTCTCTAGAAATATTCTTACCTATCCACCATGAGGGTTTATCAGTTATCTAGCATCTGTGCTTTGGTCATGAAATTATGCATCACCAAGACTAGAAAGATGGACCAGCAGTTAAGAAGATTTCCTGCTCTTAAAGAGGACCAGAATTCAGTTCCTAGCATTCAGAATACTTGCTACAATTCACCTATAACTTCAGCTCCAGCAGATCTGATATTAACTTCTGGACTCTGACAGTATACAAACACACACACACACACACAGACACACAAACACACATTAAGTTAAGGAAATTGTTGATTAATTTCTGAAATTACTAAGTTGAAGGGATTGTCCTCTATAACACAGATTTCACACATTAACTAAACTGAAGGTTTGATAAATATCTCATTTGCCCCAAGTTAGAGAATTCTATAACTAATCATTGTTAAAACTGATTACAGGCTAATTATAGTTTTACCACAACCTACCACCTCAGATGCAAAGTAATATGGTTTTGTTTGTTTGGAAATGTTAATTTCAATAATCGCATAAACATAATATTGTATTTAATATGTTGTTAAAATGCATTGACTTTCTTTCCATAGATAAAGAGTAACTAAAACAGAATCCAATACTGGGAACATTTGTAAGCTCTAGATGAAGAGTCTCAAGGATAAATTTCTTGAATTAATTTTGGCCTTGCATATAGATTTTTGTTGACACAAAAAATACAGTTTTAAACTCAAAAATAAAGAGATAGTTATTTTGGAGTGAGATATTACTGACAATAACCTGAGTCACAGGCTTAGTGTTACCTAAAACACAGTGTTCAAATGGGGTAATTTTGTTATGAAGCTTTTATAGTAACAAAACAAAGAAAGGCATTAGAAATGGGACTTTTCAACTGCGTTGGTGCAGACAAACAACATGTGGGTTACATCAGTGCACAGAAGTCTCTGTTACAGGCCACAGACATGATGACAGTCTTAGCTACTGGACTGGTGGAAGGTGTCCATTTATGAATTCCAAAGACTTGCCTTATGGTCACAGAATACCATGTAAAAGACTGAATGAATGGTAAATGGCTACTTAGAAGACAAAGGTAGGCACAAATAATATTTCTCTGGGCATGTTTTAATCCTAATTTTCTCAGATATTGGCATTACTATCAGTCAATCAGCTTTACAGAAATTTGCATATAGGTGTGGCTTTTTTCTAGGATCTTCGGTTAGCAAAGACATTAATGATTTTCTTCTGATAATTAAGACATCACTTATTAATCAGAAAAATGAATAAAGAAACAGCAACAATGGCTGTTTCTATTAAAATAGTTAGAGAAAGCAGGTTACTAAATGATTACCTGTTTTAAATATAATATATTCATGAATTCTTTGAGAATTTTATAAATGTCTGCAGTGCATTTAATCATACTCATCCCCTCCCACTATTTTCTATAGTGCCTTCAAGATTCACTTCCACCTTCTCATCCCCTCTACTCTGAGTACTCTTTTTCTGTCATTATTATTATGTTTTATAACCCATCAAATCCAGTTTGTGCACTCTTGTATTCTTGGCCCTGAGACCATGCACTGGAGTGTGGTCAATGGTCCAGGGGCTACAACCTTCGAGAAAGCTGCCACAGCCGGGCAGTGGTGGCGCAAATCCAATTTATGCGGTCTTGTACTCTAGGCCCTGAGACCTTGCACAGGACTGTGGTCAATGGTCCGGGGGCTACAACCTTGGAGAAAGTTGCTACAGCTGGGAAGTGGTGGAACACACCTTTAAACTCAGCACTCGGGAGGCAGAGGCGGGTGGAACTCTGTGAGTTGGAGGCCAGCCTGGTCTACAAGAGCTAGTTCCAGGACCAGCTCCAAAGTTACAGAGAAACCCTGTCCCAAAAAACAACGAGAGAGAGAGAGAGAGAGAGAGAGAGAGAGAGAGAGAGAGAGA
>LOJH01036249.1:0-11462 GCA_001685095.1 Ellobius talpinus | reverse complement strand
ACCTAGGCATTGTGCCACCCGCCCGCCCCTCAGATACTGCATGGTGAGGAATGTAGAATCCAGGAGACCCGGATACTATGTTCCCAAGACTGCTTTCACACTGATTGCAAAATTTGGTATTCCTCTCAGTTACTTCACATCTTCCAAATAACATTGCCAAGGTTATGCTGGCATATGCATGCTGCTGCTAGATATGGGGTGACTGCCTGTGGCTTTGATTATACTTCCCAATGCATACTGCTGACTGGGTGGTTACTCCAAGCCTTTGGTGTATACTGCATCCTGTTGGGTGTGGAGCAGTGACTCATTTGGTTTATACTGCCCAATGCATGCTGCTGCTTATAGGTTGGCTACTCTGTAGATTTGGCTTACATTACCCAGTACACCTTTCTGGGTGTGGGTAGTGACTCCAGTGCCTTGGCTTTATACTGCCTGATGTTTGCTGTTGCACACCTCACCATTCTCGAATCTTTGCTGGGGAAATGGCTACTCTGACATCTGATCTGTTTTTTGTACACAATGACACTCTATGTCTTGCTAAGTTATCTGACTTCACAGACTGGTTTGGGTCTGTCTCACCATTGCTCCTGGAGTATCTTTGCTCTGGGAATTTCTGAAATTGTTACTCTCTGACTCCTTTCCAATTCTGGAACCTAATCTTGCTGCTCCCAGGCTCCCACCTCCCAGAACTACATGACTCTGGTCTCTTTCTGTCTCATTTTAGTGACTCCATGTGAGTATCTGCCCATCTTTACTAAATTGTAAGAACAGACACTGAGATGATCCTGTACAGGTCTAGACAGACAGACAGGTGGTTGGATGCAATTCAAATAGGCTTCATTAGCGGTGAGGACTGAGCCAAGCCCCTGAGATAGTTGGATATTCTCTGTTGGTCCCTGGTGTGCAGGCTGGTGGGCTTGTTGCCATCCATTACAGTGCTAAGTGTTAACCCCTTTCCTTTGGTGTGCGCAATAAATTCTCAGGCCTAGCTTTCCTGGTGTGTCTTTAGTGCTCCCATGTGCTCATATGCTCCCAATCTACTTTGTTAAGTGGTATTTTTGGTAGCTTGAATGAGAATTGTCCCATAGGCTCATAGGTTTGAATATTTGATGCTGTGTTAGTGGAACTGTTTGGAGGGGGTGTTTCACTGGGAGCAGGCTTTGAAGTTCAAAAGCCCAAGCCATTCCCAGTTATCTATTTCTGACTCCTAGTTGTAGATCAAGATGTGAACTCCCAGCTGTTTCTGCTAACATGGCTATTCTGTGACATCATAGATTCTAATCCCCTGAAACATAAGCCCAATTAAACACTTTGTTCCATAAGTTTCTTTGGTTATAGTGTTTTGTCAGAAAAATAGAAAAGTAACTGAAGCAGGCTAGGTAAATTAATCAGTATGCGTCTTGCGGGTGGTGTGATGCCAGATGGACGGTGTCTCCGCATCCCGCTTCTGCATCTGCTCTCAAGTTGGAGTCAAATGCTGCTTGTAAAGTGGAATAGCAAAGGACAGGCTAGTCTGAAAAAATACTCTTTCACACAGCGTGGAATAACTTGGGGCAAGGCACACAGCCTGATCTCAGTAGTGCCCTTGCAGTCCTGTCAGAGGTCTGAGCACTCGTGTTTGTTTGTTTGGCCCAGCTGGCTGCACACCCCCACTTGTCTTGCAGCGATATGGCCGTTCAATGCCAGCCACTGAAGAGATCATGGAAAACAACTTCAGGTCCACTGTAGTTCTGACCTTACAACATATCTCAGCCTTGTTTTTATTTTATTTTATTTTTTCTTTTTTAGTATTTTGCTTCCGGCACACAGGCTTTGTCTTTTAACCACCAGTTTGTGGTCATTGTTTTAAATTTCTGTCTCTCCCTATAGTTATATTTGCATAGTGAATAAGTCAGATTTTTAAAACCAGTATATTTTAAGAATATTCTCCAAGCTTTTCACTTAAACTATTAAAAAATAAGCAAATCTAGATTGTTCTAGAGTCCCCTGCCTTAAATAAGCGGAGCACACCAGACACTCCTTGCTTTAGCTTCAGCTGCCTGTATCTGGGAAGTGCTTTCCAACAGAACACAGTCCCTGTGTGCACCTTGTGGCCACCCCTGTGCTCTGGAGACTGTCAAGTGTCCTAGCAGGAGGACTGTAGTGGGTTATGCCCTACACATTCCTCTCTGTGTTTTTGGTCTGTAGTTGGTGGATTTCTGAAAGAGTTCTTCCTCTTGTTTTCTTTTCCCTCCCTCCTCCATCCCTTCTCCTTTTTTCCTTCCCTTCCTGGGCAGGTCTCTCACTATGTAGTTCAGGCTAGCCTTGAGCTTACAATACTGCCTCGTCCTGAGTGCTGGGATTCTAGGTAGGCAGTCTGGCAAATGGAGTTCTAGTGGTGTTTAGTTGCTGATCCCCCCTACTCCCGGCCTGGTATGTAGTTTTGTCTAACCATCAGCACCATGTGAGAATGTCTTTTCCCTCGACCTTGCCAACCCTATGGTATATTCTCGACATTTTGGAGATGAGTGAGAAATGGTGCATTATCTAGTTTTAATTTCTATTTATGGGCCAGTTGGTGCATTTCTTGAACATTCTGGATGTCTTTCCTCAACTTCACTGCTGATTTCTAAGTAGCTTGTGCTGCCACCTGTCCTGGACCGGGAAGAAGCCGGGTGCCTCTCCATTTCCCTCTGCCAGATTTCAGTGTGGCTTTCCTTGGGATGTTGAGATGTACAATTATATTTTATGGTTTCCTTCTCTTAAAGTAGGTACTTTCTTTAAGTGGATTTATACCTTTAAAAAAGATGGCTTCACCCTTGTTTGCCTGGGCTTTGGGCACCAGAAATAGTCCCTCATACTACCTTGCCCTTTAGTCATTTGTGAGAAGCAGTCAGCCTGAGGGGCATATTCAGAGGGAGAACCTCTGACAGGTTCACTCAGGCGCTCTGCCCCTAATCACTACCAGTCAGTTCCAGAGTTCAAGTCTGGGAAACTAGTGGGGCTCCCTCTTATTGTTCTCTCACTTGGGTGTCAGATGAGAAAGCCTAGTTGATTCTTAGTTGGGGTGCTTTATGCTGAGAGAAGCTACATTTCATGGTACCCCAGAGAGGATTTCTACAGCCCCTTTAATTCCCAGGAATGGTTCTCCACTATCTTGCTTCTGTGTCAGGAACCTTCCATGAGGCTCACAGAAGCACTGGCACTCGGAGTCAAAGGCTACGTGAAAGAACTTTCTGTTCAAGTTGTGAGGGTTGCAGGGAAAGGTTGTGTTACCATAAGGAGGAACTGAACCCGAACTCGCTGACTTGACATTGCCCATTAGGATAATGTAGGGATGTTCTCATGTTCCTTGTCTGATGTCACACATGTACATTTGCTTCTGGGATCCTGTGACATACTCCACACAAGGTATCTTCCTAGAAGTGGCTTTTCTATGTGGAAAGTAGTTTTTGTAATGGGTTTAACTAACTCATTCCACAAGTGTTTTACCTGATGAGGACAGGTAAAATGGTGAGTATACTCTGTCTTGGAGATTATTTTGAAAAGAAAAATACCCCAGATTCTGATTTTAAGTGGCCCATGTCTGAAGGATGTCACAGAGGTCAGATTCTGAAACTGAGATGTGCCTATAATTGCATGACTGACTGTGGGTTCATAACATTTTTGGCCACAGTAAATATCTAAAAGCACAGTGAGGAAGACGTAAAAGTGATCCCCACACTGAGTCCTGGGTGCTCCTGCCATGGCTCTGAGTATTCAGTGTGTACACTTTACATAACAAGCACTGCTTGAAATACCTCGGCCCAGATTCAATACTTGTAGGTCAGGAATTGCACTGTTTTTATATTACATACCCAGGTGGCTTTTCCTCTTTCTTTTTAGAGAAAAATAATGGGTTAATTTAGGAAAACATAATATTTTCCTACCATTACTCCTCAGTGTATATTAGTATATTGAGTTGTAGTGTGTTAGAATTTGTTTCTAAAAATAGCTATTTAATTGTGTATTCCCTGTAGGAACAGTACCAAGAGAATGAATATATACCAAAAAGGGATTCATTAGATTAGCTTACATGATATGGTCTGAGTAATCAAGTAGGGGCAGTCTTCACACTGGAAGCCTGGTAAGTATTCAACTCTGGATGCCTCAGCAGTCCCAATGTGTTGCTGGAGGATTCCTGGAGAGCTACTGGTCTTCAGTCCACATTGGAAGGCTAAAGAATCTTGGTTCTGGTATCTATGAAGTCTGGTAGCAGTCGGACAGATGAACTCACAAGCAGGACAAGTAAGCAAGCAGACAACAGCACAACAACTTTTCCACTGGATTTATCTATATTTGGGCTACTGCTGGAAGGTGCTATTCACATTAGGTTAGGTCTCCTTGTGTTAATTTACCTAATCAAGAAAATTCCTCACGGCCTTGTGTAGAGGTAAATCTAATCTTATTCCTGTGGTAAGAAGTGTGGGGTTGGTACAGACTGTTCATTGAAGGGCAGAGAATGAAAGTGGTTTTGGACTTATTGCCTGTAGGCTTTAGAATTCAACATTCGTGTAGTCATATCTCTACATGCAGACGTGGGTGGCAATTGCTGCATACCTCCAACAGTGAAAAGATGGCATTGTGCTGGCCCACAGTTTCTCAAAACAGGGCTAGACTGGTAGCTGTAGGATGTTACTGGGACCTACACATATAAAGAAGCTGCAAGAATACCTTCTTGGGGGTGGAACTAGAATTGGTTTTTCTTGAACTGTTCACTGGAGCTGAGGTGCTAATATTCTTCAGGGGAGGAAAAAACCTCAACTCAGCTCCTGTATTCAGACCTGAGTCTAGGCAAGACTGCTTGCCACCATCTTTCTGAAAACAAGCCATTATTTGCATCTCAGCAAACAGAACACATACACCTGTGTGTATGTGTTTTATATGTGGTAGGGTGGGACATATTGGTGTGTAGTGTGAATAGAGCCATGGAAGAGGGAGTTGCCAGGTGGAGGCAGCAGAGTGGTCATGCTGGCATGCTGGTAGCCACAGGGTTCTCTGTAGTGAGTTGGAGGCGCCTGAACAGGTAGACTAGCAAGGAGGGAAAAGGAGAGGACAGTGCGGAGAATTTAAACAATGCACCAACCTGTGATTTGGAGGCTTTACAAAGCTGGGAGCTGCTGTAAGCCATATGGCAGAAGCATGAGAATGAAGGATTCTAGAATAATATGATTTTGCTTATATGAAGTTTAAAACATGCAAAACTGACAATAGTGATATGGTTTGAATGTATCTCCCAAAAGTTTATGGATTAGAAACATCCTCAGATTCTTATAGTAATGGTATTTGGAGGTGATGGTATTTGGAGGTGGGGCCTGTGGGAGGTAGGCAATATTAGGTGAGATTTTGAGGCTGAGGCATTGTAATGATAGTTACAAAAAGAAAGGGCCACATTTGGCACATTTACTGGCACTATGTGACAGTACAACCTGAAACCCTCACATGGGAAGATGCCTCCATAGCTGTGAGCCAAGTGAACCTCAATTCCTAGCCTCCTAGACTGCAGAAAGGAAAATGGACTGAGGACATACTGCATGTGCATATGATAATTCTGTGTTAGCAAACAAAAGGTAAACAAAATTTAGCACACTTGTCAGGCAAAAGAAGATGGAAGAGTGTGGATCTCTTCCAAGGTAAACAGAAATATCGTAAAATGAAAATATGGTTGAGAATCAGCTCAGCTTGGGTGTACAAGATTGGTTCTAGATGTTTCATATTATGAAACACAGATAGACTGTTATTTACTAGTAAAGATACAGGGGCTGCCAGGTTCCTTCTCAATAAAGACCAGGAACTGCGGGCCTTATTAGAAGGCAACTGGTTCCTAGAGGCCAGGAAAGATGCAAACAGGGATACAACCTGAACCTTGGACACCAAGGACTAGGTCTTGGTGCAATAGCTACATGAACACCCCAGCCACACCCTGCCTGTCTGCTCACACTCGCATTCCATGGAGATGGTCTGTTTGAGTGGCTTTAGGATGTAAGCCTTGCTCATGACCACATGATGGACAGGAGTTCAGGGGAGAAGTCCTAAAGAAAAATCACACTTCACTTGGCCATACAATGGGGAAGGTCTGTAGATAATACCATCAGCAACACTTTTGTCCCTAAGTTGTCATTACCACCACCATCACTTCTACCATCACCACTCTGTTATCTTCATTACCTAGCCACTGTCATAACAGTCCCCTTGCCACAGCCACTGCTGTCATTATTATCACCACTAACACTGTTGCTTTCAGCATTGCAACTGCCACTATCAACACCACCACTATTACACACCTTCTCCACTACCACCACAACTTACACCTTCTTCACTACCACCACTATTACACACCTTCTTCACTACCACCACTGTTACACCCTAACTATGCCAATAGTATCTACCACCTTACCACTGTTTTCACCAACCCCTGTCATTACTGCCATTATCAACACAACTCCATCAGCGCCCACCTCCATCTCTTCCATCACAATCACACCAGCATATCAAATATTAGAATCTCTGCCAAAACCAGTCCTAACCATCACCACTATGATATTCTCCTCCTATACCACACTACAAAGGGAGTCAATCCAGACTGCTAATATTTTGTTTCTTACTGTCTCCTAATTAGTAAAATGCTGTTAACACAGTATGTAACATACTAAGCCCAATTCATCAGAGGTTCAGGGTCCTGGAGTCATACTGAGAGTGTGTGTACCTTCCTTCTACTCCTCTGGAGTCAGTGACATTTGTTCTTGAAGAGCAGTGTTACTCTCTCGGGGCAGGGAAACTTACAGTAGTGGGTATGTGAGGCAAATTCTGTGGAAAATCACCTCACAGAATGGGTGGGTTTTACAGGAAATATAGCTGTGCTAAGCTTCAGCAAGGCTCAGAATGACTCACTTCTATTCCTATAGAATTTTCAGTAGACGGCACAGCCTGAATTCCGATTGTACCCTCCAGGGGACAGCCATCTTTGCCACTCAGCTAGCAGTGTCGGCTGTTTAAATGGTGAAGAAAGCAATGAAGAGTGAGGATCAGACAGTTTGAGCTATTTTAATTAGTAACTCAAATTGCATCATTGTTGAACAGAAGTACTGTGTCATTTAGTAAGAACTGAAAATTTTGTCTAAAGGATCAGTATTCAGCTTGTTGCATCATGTTTCCTCCAGGCATTTTTCTTCACAAACAGGGAGTGTCCAGAAGCTAACTGACCACTTGCTCTAAAAGCTCGCTGTCTTAGTTAAGGATTCTATTGCTGTGAAGAGAAACCATGACCATGCCAACTCTTTCTTTTTTTAATTTATGTTTTAAAAACAATCTTTCTCATTTTACATGTCAGTTCCAGTTCCCTCTCCTTCCCCTCCTCCTGATTCCCCCACCTTCCACCACCCCCCATCCACCCCTCAGAGAGAGTAAGGTTTCCCATGGGGAGTCAACAAAGTCTGAAATGTCACTTGGAGGCAAGTCCAAGGCCCTCCCCCCTATATCTAGGCGGAGCAAGGTATCCCTCCAAAGAGAATGTGCTCCAAAAAGCCAATTCAAGTACTAGGGGTAAATCCTGGCCCCACTGCCAGTGGCCCCACAGGCTGCCCCAGCCATACAACTGTCATTCACATTAAGAGGGTCTAGTTTGGACCTATGCAAGTTCCCCCACTAACTCAGGAGTCAGCGAGCTCCCACTAGCTCAGGTCAGCTGTTTCTTTGGGTATCCCCATCATGGTCTTGACCCCTTTGCTATTTTACTGCTTCTCCCTCTCTTAGACTGAACTCTGGGAGCTCAGTCCAGTGCTAGCTGTGAATCTCTGCATCTGCTTCCATCAGTTGCTGGATGAAGTTTCTATGATCATAATTAAAGTAGTCATCAATATAATTACAGGGGAAGGTCAGTTCAGGCCATGCCAACTCTTATAAAGGAAAATATTGAATTGAGGTGGTGGCTTACAGTTCAGAGGTTCAGTCAATTACCATCATAGTAGGGAGCATGGCAGTATGCAGGTAGATATGGTACTGGTTACATCTTTATCAGAAGGCAACAGAAAATGGTTTGTGACACTGGACAGTATCTTGAACATCGGACACCCCAAAGTCCACCCCCAAGTGACACATGTTCTCCAACAAGGCTGTGCTTACACCAACAAAGCCACACCTCCTAATAGTGCCACTCCCTATGAGTTATAGGGGCCAATTACATCCAAAATACCTCTCTTACCTTGTGTTTGTCCTTTGTAGAGCTTTTTCAACAGCCATTGGTGCTTCAAGACACCAACCCCCAGCCTTCTATCTGGAGGAGGATATCATGGCACCTGGTGCTGTGTGACAGGTTTAAGTCACATGCTGTGGGTGGAGCCCTTCTGCATCCAGGGCCTACACACATCTTATTTCACCCCTCTGTAGTTAAAACACAGGCCTTGCACCTTTAGGCTTGATCCCATAGCCTGAATCAGGACCCACCTCCTGGAACAGGGAGTTAAGGATTCTGTTGTGTGAGTTGACAGAGCTGTTTTTGGTACCTGGTTTCTCTCTGCTCTTTGTTGTGTATGATATGGTGATATAAATCATGTGATGTGAAGCTTCCTGCCACCCCTAGAAGGTTATAAAAGTTAGGTCCTTCCTTTGTTCTGTTCTGACTGAGAGTTTGGACTGAGAGTCTGACCCCCCCTCCCATGACCCCAAGGAAAATTGATCATGAATTTGGTTAGGAATAGAAGGCTTCTGAGGGCTCCTCTAGAGGCCTCTCTCTCTTTCCCACTCTTGATGAAGGTTCTTTCCAGGGCTTAAAGGGTAGCCTCTCCTTTCCTGTAATGTCCCATTATGTTTGTTTCTCTCTAGTGCTCTCCCTCCCATCTTGAGGCCCAATCATGGTTTTGAGTCTCTTTCTTTATATAAAAAAAAAAACAACAAAGAAACCAAACCGTCATTCCTGAACAGAATTTGTATATCAGTTTTCTTCTGTAGACTGACCACTATAGCTTTCTTTAGCTTCTTTATAACACAGCACAATATGTGCATGTGTGCATGTGTGCGTGCATATATGTGTGTTGCTCATAGAGGACAGGAGCACCAGATCCATGCAGAGCTGGAATTATAGGCAATTGTGAGCCTCTATGGAAACTGAATTCAGATCTGCAAGAATAGTATATGCACTTTCCACCACTGAGCCATCTCTTCAGTCGTGTGACTTTTTTAAAACAGAAAACCAGAACCATAGCAACCCCATTTTGAATGATTTCTAGTCCTTGTTAAACATCACCATAATACTGGTCAACTCTGATGTAACCCAGAGTGCTGACAAATGCAGTAACATCATTAGATTGACCAAGCGTTTGCACTGTTAGAAGCCGGAACGTGTGCACGACCTAAACCAAGTATAGTTCCAGGCTAGTAACTCATTCTCTATGCTTGCTTGCCTCACATCTGGGGATTCTCCCATTTCTGCCTCTCATCTTTCTGTAGAAGCAGCGTTACAGACTGGTGCCACTGTGCCTAACTTCACATGGGTCCCACACTCACATGGTGCTTTATCTACTGAGCATCTCAGCAGCACTGGGCTTTTGTTGTTGTTGTTGATAATCTTTGCAGTCCCTCCTGTGCCCATGGTGTTTTCACTTTCCCTCTTGGATGCTTTCTTCTACTTTTATGTTGACACAGAGCTCTGAAGTTCAGGGCCCTGGCAGTGAGTGAGATAGGACCTTGCTCAGGAAACTGTTAAGCCGCAAGTCAAATAATCTCAATCTGTTGAACAACAAACAAGGCTAGATGAGGAGAGAGATACCACAGCCCAAAACAAACAGTGCTCCAGGATGTAGGCACAGGCTGCTCTGGTGAGCGCCTCTGGGTCTTCCTGGTGCCCTACTTAGCTGCTGTGGTTGTGACAGATGGTGTAGGCTCCACAAGTCCCTGAGGTCCTGCAGGTATGATCAGATCTGACTTTGGGGGGGAACTGACCCTTCTACATGCAGGTGTAGTGACTCTTCCTTGAGTGCTATACTGCTCAGCTATTCCACTGTGCGGAGTAACTTCAGACTGCATTAGGACAAGCTGGTAAAGCCTCCCAAGAACTCACTGAGCAGCGGGACATTCCAGGCCTCAGTGTCTGAATACTGCTCTTCTGTCATGAAGGGCCTACGGAGTCATTCTTTTCCTGTTGTTCATGATCTCAGAGGACTTATCTGCCCACCTAGGCTGTCAGATGGTGCTCTATCATCCTTCATTCTCTTGCATCTGAACTCACTTGTTTTGTCTCATGGATACTCTAGTTAGGTTGAGGCATGACACTGGCAGCAGTTCTTAAAGTCTGTGAGAGACTCAGTCTCATTGATCTCAACGGTCTTGTACCATCTGGGGGTAGAGTGAAAGTTCTAACAGCTAATGATCAGGCTAGGCTACTGAAAATGGCAAGTAGGGCCAAGTGTTCATTAGACTCATCATTCTTCCTAACCAAACGGACTTTTGCAGGACCACAGGCCACAGCTGGTCTGACTTTATAGAAGACAGTGTCACTGTAAAGTGCTGCTGTCTTCTGGCGTGGGTGCTTTCTCTCCCAAGGAGTCCCCAAGGTCTTTTGGAATAAAGGTGACTTCTCACTTCCCCAATTGAGGCACAAGGTCTGAAGGAGAGGCTGAGACAAAATGTAGCTGATTATTGAGACGGAGAGACAAGGTGAGTCAGGATGGGGCCCAACAGGTGTCAGAAGTAGGTGATCTCAGAACTGTCAGGCCCAACACCTAGTTTTGTTAGTTGTAGATAGGTTGGACTGAAATATAACTCCCTCGCTGCCATCCCAAACCCCAGTCAGACAAAATAGAAGCTATTTTTGTCCAAGGGCCATTGTGGCAAGGGACACTTTAGAGAGGGATGGAAGCGGGAAGGCGGGCCAGGCAGGGGAGCAAACAGATGTGGGTGGCCAGGGCTCCTAGCAGTGCCACAAGGACACGAACTGGGAGGAGACTGTCCTATGGAAGAAGTGAGGGAGGTAGAAGCCTGTGCCCTACATGCAAGCATGCACACTTTGAGACTGTCACACTCAAACCCACTCATGCACAGCCTCCCATAGTCTTCTGATGCCAGGGGCAGGGGACCCCATGGAATCCCATCTTTGTTCTGGGTCTTTGGGAAAGTGGTCTGAGAATCTACACTGGGTCCCTCAGCACTGGCAGCGATGGGCAAGATTCCACTGGCCATTCCAGTGAGCTGGACTGCGAGCATGGAAGGACCCCAGACAAACATGTCTGAAATCCTGACCTGACCACAGTACGGGGTACACACCACAGTCATCCTGACTCCATTTGTGGACTCCTGTAACATGAGGGCTGGCTTGTTGGGGTTTCTCATGCCAGCTGTAGGGTACTGGGCGGGACAGAAACCCCAACAAGCTGGCCCTCATGTTACAGATGACACATGTCTGCTCCTGGCAGCACCAATCTACTTTAAGAGGAAGATGGGCATTGAAGAGG
>LOJH01036248.1:0-15562 GCA_001685095.1 Ellobius talpinus | reverse complement strand
TCCTTCCTTCCTTCCTTCCTTCCTTCCTTCCTTCCTTCCTTTCTTTTTTTGTGATGGGTTTCTCTGTGAAGCTTTGGAGTCTTCCTGTCCTGGATCTTGCTCTGTAGAACAGGTTGGCTTCAAACTCACAGAACTCTGCCTGCCTCGGGACTAAAGGCATGAGCCACCACTGCCTGGCTCTCACAGTTATTTGTTTATTTATTTGTTTTTGTTTTTGAGACAGGGTTTCTCTGTAGTCATGGAGCCTGTCCTGAAACTAGCTCTGTAGACTAGGCTGGCATCAAACTAACAGAGGGCTGCCTGCCTCTGCCTCCCGAGTGCTGGGATTAAAGGCCTGAGCCACCATCGCCCAGCTTCTTGCATCTGTTTTTAAGGAGACAGTAATGTTGGTTTTTAGAACCCATTGGTTCTAGAGTTTAGTTGAACATGCTGGGCTGGGACACCCAAACAGCCTGTGTCTGGAATACACGCCTTTGTGAGCACTTCTGGTGAGGGAAAGTGGCTTTCCTGAGGGTCAGCACAGGTAACAAAACTGTTTGTATGACAGTAGAATCCATGGCTGCTGGGTTGCCTTTTTGTTTTCTAGAATCTCAGGCACAAACCTTTCTCCCAACTTTCTCAGTTAAAGGGAATGCTGAGCATCCCAGGCAGGAAATGCAGGGAACCAGAAATGAAATGTTAAAATAAAAGATACTAATATCAAGAGATATTTTAAACAATCAAAGTAGGTTTGGGGCTGGAATTGTGCTGTATTTTCCAAATTTGGATGTTGGCTATCGGGATGTCTTGGGGCCGGTTGGTTTTCATCAATGCTTCAGCCGCTCACTTCTGCGCACATGAAAATTCATTAAATAAACGCTCGCTATTGGACCGTGCAGGTATATTCAGCTGCGCCTGGGTATATGTTTGGTCAATGCACCCATTGATTCTAGAGTTTCAGTTGGACGCGATGGGATGGGACCCCCAAACAGCCTGTGTCTGGAATGCATGCTTTCGTGAGCACTTCCGGTGAGGGAGAATGGTTTTCCTGAGTGTTTATTTATAATGCATGCTCATATATTGTCTCTGGCTACTTGAGGGTCCCCGCTTCAGCTTACAGCTGGATGCTTCAAAACTGTGAACGTCATCCTCAGAGCCTCTGAGGAATTTCATCTGAACGCTGCATGCAGCTCAGCTCAGCAATGTTTAATTTAATTGCTCATTTGATTTTTTTTTCTGAAACAGAAACTTGTGCCTTATATGTTTTAGAATATTCTTTGTACTAGGTTTAAAGGGATAACATGGCTCAGTTATTTGAAACAGGTTAAGGCCATGTTTTCATAAGGGTTTTGAATGACTTATTATTGTTTGTTATTTTAGTATGCCATGTTTAAAGTAGTGAGTGACAGGATTGAGTATAATTTCGTAGTCTCCGGAGTGAGCCTTTAGAATCCTGCTCATTTCTGAGAATCTGTGTATGTTAATGAGAGAGAGAGCAAGAAAGGATGTGGATTTGGGTGAATGGGGAGGTGGGGAAGATCTTGGAGGAATTGAGGGAAAGAAGCCATAATCAGAATTCATTGTGTGAAAAAGCATCTATCTTCAATAAAAAGTAAATAAAAAATGAAAGAAGGTATATATTTTTTTAATTAAAAGAGTGTTCTAAGCAGGAGAACTGGGGTTTTGTCGCATTCTGCATAGGGTGAACACAGAATTCTAATCTGCAGCCCAGCCTTGGGACAAGGAAGCTGGCAAGTATCTACATGCCATCCATGGGACAGGGGCAGAACCAGAGCGTGGGTTCCCTGGCTTGTTTCTCAGCTGTGGAACTGTTGGGCCCTTTGCAGTTTGTTTTGTGGGCATCAAATATCTGTAGTTGGGGATCCTCTTTTTAACTTCTCTGAAACCCTCATTTTCACCAGGGTTGGTATTATTTCTGCTACAGAACCCTTTAATGTCACCGAGACAAAGCAGGAAGCTGTGCTGTGAAGCTGTAGGCCAGGCTGGGATCTTCCTGGGGCCTCCGTCCCCATTCCTGAAACTCAATTTTGGATGAAGGATTCTTTTAATAATTTTTAAGTGACCCATTTCTCCCTATGAAACTTCTGTTTTGAGAGTAAGCAAAAGGAAATGGTAGTACTAACAGGATTGGCGTTTGCTCATTCACACCTTCCTGCCCTTTGGATTATGGAAGCGGTTAGGAGAGAGGGTAGCTGAAGCCAGGATGCTGAACTCAGGTGTGTGTGGGAGAGCAGATGTGCGAGGTGGGCAGACCTGGTGTGTTCTCCAGAGGGTTTGTGCAAAAGACACAATGCTAATTAGTCAACATGTAAATATTTTTACGTGGGGAGACATATTTTTATGAATATGTCTGTGGAGAGGAAGTTCAGTAGCATCAGATTGATGACTGATATAATTTGATTAGACTTCAGCTTCATAAATATGCAATGTTATTTGAATGAATAATGTTGACTCACCAGGCTCTCTGAGAAATACCAATTTGGTTTGCTTCGGAGCTGGTCACAGACATTCCTACCTTAGTATGAGTTGGCAAAAACAAGTTGGCACTTTGAAAATTAGAAGAAAGGCCCAATTTAATAGCACAACTGCAGAAACCATTTGCGGGTGTGCAATTTCAGGAACCATTTGTGGCTGTGCCTTTATGGTTTTGTAGGTAGATAATTCTGTCTTAAACCACGCTGACTATCAGAGCTTTGAGAGATGCTGGTAGGCCTGGCCCACCTCAGCTCCTTGTTCTTGGCTGGCATCGCCAGAGGAGACAATGGAGACTTTATAATGATATTAAAACCAGGTGACCAGAGTCACCAAACAGGTGACTTTAGGGTGGCAGGTTGAGGTAGGGGAAGATTCCTTTTTATTTATTTATTAAAAAAAACCTTATTAGAGTTTAGGGATATGACTTAGTCTGCAAATTCTTGCAGGTTGGGCTTATAGTCAAATTGGTGAGCTCCAGTTTTACTGAGGGGTCCTGTCTTAAAAATTATAGATAGATAGAGGGTAATTGAGACTATACCTGACTTCAACCCAAGACAAAACAGAATTATTTTGTTGAACACTGACTAGGGTAAATCCTCCTTCTGCGTGAATGCACAGATTAAACTTGGGAGCTAATTTGATGGCAGTAGCTTGAAGGAGGCCTCTCCCACAGTGACACTTTCTTAGAACTTTGTCTTCTCTCTCTACACTGCTTTCTCCTTCTGGCCCAGACTCCGCCTTCCTTTTTTGGTTGTTGACAGTTGGCTTGGGAACCTACTCTCAGCTGACGAATCTGCAGGTTTCTGAATGTTTGCATCAGCTGTCCAACCATTCTCAAATCCCATCTGCAGCCATTCTGCCCCTCCCTGTCCTTTCTGCATGCTTGGGATGGATAAAACAGAGTCTCATTTTTTATGCCTTCTATCCTCAGCACTGTCTGCAGCATCCTGGTATTCTCTTTAAGCCATTCCCTTAGAGTCTCCGCTGAAATGAAATATGTGGATAATAAATGGGAAGGCCCTTACTCGGGATGGATAACTGTGCTCAGAAACATTGTCATTTGCAATTCGTTAAATGCCTTATTTGCCATTTATATTTACTGAAAATTGATACTCTCATGTATTAGTTCTTTCTCAATGACAGATCACTGGTAAATGTATAATTAAAAGAGTTTAATTCCAATTTGTCTTCATTTCTCCCTGAAATAACTTTCCGGTTATCAGATGTGCTGTCTTTATTCCAATGTGTTCCTCTTTGCCAAGGCCCACAGTTGTTCTTCCAATTGTGAAAGGCAATGCCATATTATCAGCAGACCTACAATCAAATTCTGCCTCTGTTACTGGCTCTGAACCTTTGGGCAAATCATGAAGAGCCCTTGACTTCATTTTTTCTCATCCATAAAGTGGGAGAGTATTTCTTTCCCAGAGTTCTGTGGCGTTCAGACACGACTGGAAGCCCTTGGTGAATGGCAACATGTCCCACCAGAACTGAACCAGCCAACATGGTCTTTGCGCTCCCTTACATAAAATGCATGGGAGGCGGCTGCACGCTTGTTGAGGTAATTTGCAGGGGATATCAAAGACCGGCAGAAGGCATGTAGGGACACTGCATGAACAGTACCAGCTCTCTCCTCTGCTGGAAGCTAGACCCATCGTAAGGTGTGGCTTCAGTCAGGAAAGTGGGGGTAAGGTCACACCAAAGTGCCGACTCATCTGATCTGGGCAGTCGATAGGCTGACTAATTTTCTTTCATCCCCCCGCCTCTCTAAGTCCTGTGATAAATTTCATATGTCCCACCTCCTGTCACTTCTGCATTCCAGTCTGTTCCTTGGACCTTAGAACCTCATCTCCCGACTCTGTCCCACACCACTGGATCATTCACGGGGGAGGCTTTGTTCATCCTATCTCTGTCACTGCCCTGGCTTCCTTAATTCTGATTTCAATAGCGCTTATCTCAGAGGTGGAAAAACCCTCCTGTAGAGAGACTTTCACACTGTTGGTGCTGAAGCTTCATGCCCACAGAGGCCAACAGTAGCCCTAGGGAGTTGGTCAAAGCTTTCAAGGTGGCTGTTGAAACATGCAGTGAGCGCGATTACCTGAGTGGCTGGTATCTTTGCAAGGATGTGTTCTGATTGGTCAAGGGGAACTGGTGTATGCCTGGCTGGAATCTGCTCACAATTCTAGTGTGGTGGCATTTTGTCTGTTTGCCATCCCTCGTCCTGATGGGAAGGACAGCTTTAAGCTTGTGCCTGGTGTGACGGAGATGAGACCACTTCAGAGTGGTGGAGTGATGGCTCCAGGAGGTCACATTTGTCTGATTGTCTGTGCTTGTATATTTGAGGTTCCAAATTGCAGTTTCCCTCTTGTCCTGTACCCTCTGTAAAGTTGCAACTGTGAGCACCCCCATTATGGACCAGAGGCCCCTATCAAATACTACAGTAGTGCAGATAAATGGGCATACTCCTTCAGGTAGGGTTCCTGCCTAAACCTTCCCCTCAAATTCCCCTGAAGCATCAGCATTTGCCTTGTTCTGCCTCCTCCTGACCAGCTTCCTTTACTAGTCAATGGGTACAAGTCAATTTCAGTAATTATTTGTTAACAGCTCAATGTCTTTCAGCCTTGAATGAACTTAGTTTTCAGATTCGGAACTATAGGGCAATAAATGGTAAGGATGACTCCAATTATTCATCCAGATTTTATTATTCCTTTAGTAGGCAATTTAGGGTTTATTAACCTTCTATGGTGTGGTTGTGTAGTGGTAATTTTGTTTGTGATCTAACAAATAAAGCTTGATTGAAGATCAGAGTGCAGAGCTAAGCCACTAGCTAAGCCATAGAAGTCAGGCAGTGGTGGCACACACCTTTAATCCCAGCACTTAGGAGACAGAGGCAGATAGATCTCTGTGAGTTCAAGGCCTCCCTGGGCTACATAAGATTGAATCTGTCTAAAAGAGAAACAGAGCTCACACAAAGGTGATCACAGCACTTGGGATCACACACCTTTAATCCCAGCTCTGGGGAGGTAGAGACAGATGTGATATGGCTGGGTGGAGAGAGGAATATAGGGCAGGAGGAGACAGGAGCTCAGAGGCAGCCTGGGGATACAGTCTGTCTGAGAATACAGTTTGAGGGTTCATTGAGATGGATAAAATCTGAGGTTTTGTAGAGTCAGCAGCAGTCTGAGGCTTCGTAGAGATAGGATCGACCCTTCAGTCTGAGCCTTAGTAGAGAGGTAAAAACTCTCTTGTGGCTGGCTGCTCTGCTTCTCTGATCTCTCAGCTTTCATCCCCTAATATCTGACTGTGGGTTTTTATTGTTAATACCAATTAGAATTCATGTTACATGGTTGATTTTCTTGCCTAAATGAAATATTTGAATTATTTATTTAATTTTTTTGAGACAGAGTTTCTCTGAGTAATAGCTCTGGCTGTCCTGGAATCCTCTATTCAGATCAGGCTGGCCTTGAACTCACAGAGATCCACATGGCTCTGCCTCCTGAATGTTGAGATTAAAGAGGTGCGCCATCATACCCAGCTGAATATTTTTAATTAAATATGAGCAATGTATTTGAATATTAATCCAATTAAATATTCTCTGTCTCTAGGGGGATAATTAGCCTTTTCAGCTTCGAGACTGAGGGGTAACTCTGACCAGTGCATGCCACAGAGATTCCTCAGAGTCAGCAAGTGCCTCGTGTGCTTGATGGCTCCCTGTGCTGGGTCAGAGACCATTTTAGCTGCCTACGGCAGGGGAAAGATGTGATGAGGGGTACTTGACCCAAGATGGGGTATGCAACTTAACATTGGCAGTGAATAATCTTGATACAAGATATTTTGGAGACTTAGTTGTTACTGCATCAAAAATTTATGTATTTTTATGACTGATCAAAAATTTAAGTATTTGAGTATTTTGAGTAATAATTTATTGATGTGCAAATCATATGGGGTTTAGTGAGCTCTGAATTCAGTTTAATATTGTAATTGGTTTATTTCTCTTCCAATATGAAGGCAGAATCATCTACTCCAAACTTTCCTTAGTCATATTCAGTAGGACACAGAAAAAGAGTTAATTTCTTTAAAATGTTAGAAAAAGACCTTTCCTTTAATTGGGCTTGCAGGTAATATATCAGCTACGGAGGACATGTTTGTAGATTAAGGAATATCTGAACTGATTGCTTTATACTTGGGAATCATGCCTACCCCTGAACCAAATCAGAAGCCATACTTGGAGTTTAGGAGGATGCTGTGGTGCTATGGGGGAGCTAGCTTCTGTCACAGACAAATCTAGTTTTTCTCTTGTCTAGGATAGGAGACATTTCTTAGTCATATCACAGTTTAACATGGGCAACATTAACCCTAATGACTGGCTCACCCATACAAAAGTTTATTGACGGACTGGGATTACAGTATTTTAGAATTCTTTCCTCTTCAGTACAGGATCCTAAAATCTGTTGTAAAAGAGATCTGGGGAAGGGACATCAGTACGGTTTAACTTTTATAGTTCAGAAATGATACCTATCATTTGGACTCATATTTACTTGGTAGGAACTAACCACGTGGCCCCTTTTAGGCCAAGAGGAGTGAGAAGCATGAAAGGATCCCTGGAAGGCAATCTGCTACCCAGCTTGTACTCCATACCCTGGAAGGGAGCAGGGACCTCTTAGGCCAGGCAGCAGCTTTGCTGCAGGCCTTAATCCCCTGCAGCACAAAGGAAGAAGAATGAAGTGACATTCGGGGAGGTAACTAGCCACTCCAGCTCCCAGGAAACCTGGCTTCCATGTTAGTTGGGTACCCATCTGTGCTGAAGTAGATATTTAAGCCTTCCACCACCCAGCTGATGGCATCAAAACTCTTATATTATTGGAAAACAGCTTCATAAAATTGTTAACTAGTAAGTACACACACTAGTAAGTGCAAGCCATCAACTGTCCCTTTCTGGAAAAGTAGGTGAGGCTCAGGACTGATTTGAGGTCAGATAAATAACGTCCAGGGGGGTTGCTGGAGAAGAACCCAGAAGACGGTAGTGAGCTAAGATAAAGGGATTGCTTGCAGAGCTGGGCTGAAACATTCACCTTGAGGGGGGCAGAGTGAAGCCCAGCTCTAGGTAGACAGGGAGGAAGAACGAAGCTCTAAGACATTTCTGGAAACAAAACCAAAACACTCGACACAGCAATGCAGTGGAAGACCTAAGTGCCCCGAGTGAAGGGTAAGCCTGCCAAAGACAAGTAGTTCAGTGTAAACATCTGTTATGCAGGAGTCTTCGTGATTCAGCCTATGAAATGCTTTGGAAACTTTTCTTACCCTTCAAGTGTTATGTTAAATATTTTTTTCCTCTAGTGAAACCTTTGATTGGAATTTCCCCTGCCCCTTGATTGCTCAGCTACTGTCCTCTGTGTTGAAGCTGCACTCATTTGTTTACTTTGGACAGTCTCTCACTCTGGAATCCATGCTTAGTTGGAGCAGAAGCTATGTGTCCTTTGACCCCAATTACATACCCATTACCTCACAGCGTGCACGGAAAAGTATGGACTGAGCGGTGTGTTTAATCATTTGTGAACTCAGAGTTGTAAGCATTTATTTTTTTTAAACCTTAAAGTGTAGCTCCTTTGTTCAAACAAAACCATAAATGTTGAAAAATTCAAACTGTAAGGATTCCAGCTGGTGAATTTGGGATGTATTAGCATCCCAGTGGCTGGATTTGGGGTGGAGATTGCCCTGCTCTGTGTTGCCCTCTTGCAGTCCCAGCTAGAGCAGGCTTCTTCAGCTCTCCCGCTCACAACTCCTTTCTGCCCAATATAAGATCACAAAATACACAGATAAAACACTTACTGATGGTAAATCATAAAAGTATTTTAAAATAATTTGTTGGTATATGTATAATTTTATCAATTTAAATGTAAAAGCAAATTTGCTTATTCGTGAGATGGGCATGCTGGCTTATTTTTATACAAAGCCTTCAGTCTTTGTTGAATATTTGATGCTGGAAAACAGAGAGCCAATTGACACTTTGATTGCCTAATCCTCAGTGTGTAGTACAAAATGGTAGAAGTATTAGGACAATTTCAGAAACTGTTAGAAACTTTGACCTAACCCACAGCTAAATTAGTTTAATAATTTGTTTTAATGAAACTGAAATTAGTAATTTAAATGACAAAATCACCTCTTCTATGGGGCCAGAGAGATGGTTCAGCTGTTGAGAGCACCCCCACTCTTCTAGAGGACCTGAGTTTGGTTTACAGCACCCATGTTGGGCAGATCACAACTGCCCATAGCTCCAGCTCCAGGGGATCCAACACCCTCTTCTGGTCTCCAAGGGTACTTACATGCATAGTGCCTATATTCAAACACACACACACACACACACACACACACACACACACCACTCCTACACAGACCACACATAAAAATAAATATAAAAATAAATCCTGAAAAAATAAAAAATGTTAGCAGAGCTTAAAGGTATGCTATTTTGATACTGACATGCTCAGAAATCATGGTAGAACAATATCAAAAGTTTGTTTTCTGTGATTAAGGCATTATGCGTCTGTAAGAGCCCAAAATACTATATGTGCGTTAACGACAGTTTTCAGCTCACAGCCTGCAGTCCTGTAGAATCGGAGTTGAGGTTTCCCAGGTGACATTGTTTGACGTTGAGTGGTGCAATGTGATGAACTCTGTAAAGTGCTCAGAACCAAGCTGCTGCAGAGAAGTTGCACATTGAGACATTGGTGAACACTGCTGGAAAGCCCATAGATTCATTATGTATTGATTTCATAACTTTTGGTAACTTCATTGTGTGTCCAGAAAGCGTTTACTATTGTCATATATTTTGATAACCCATACCTTCAGTTATGTGACCCTCATATAGGCTCATGAGCCATAGTTTGAGAATCTGGGGGCTAAACACAGTGCTAGAAAGTTCAGTTCTGATTCTGGTTGCTCTTTGTTTTGGAGTGTGCTGTCCACCATAGGTTTACAATAGATGATGCCAAGGAAACGAGGCTGTATGTGCTTAGATCTCAGAGTCATCCTTGACTTTTTCCAGATTCAGAATAAAAAAGATTCCGACCCATCCTGCTTGAATCTGTTTCTAAGTATTTAGTTCCATGTAATGAACCAACACAAATTGTTGTGACTTAAAGGAATAGCTTACTTTCTTTTAGTTCTGGGTATTGACAGTTCAGCTGGGTGGTTATTGCTGGTGATCTTCCGTGACGGTATTCATCTGTCTGGGGCTGCAGTCGTTAGAGGACCAGTGAATGACCATTCAGTGGCACTGCTCCTGGCTGTCAGAGCTTACCCGTGGCTCTTCATGAACAGAGCGTTTGCACATGGCGCTACTCCGTGTGCTCTGTGGTTCTCTAGGTGTTAGCTGGATTGCTGGTGGGAGCATCCCACGCTGTGAGGCTTCCTATGGTCTAGGGCTGAAGCTATGTTTTGCTGCTTCTGCTATCATATGGGCTAACTGCATGCCACAGGATCAGCCCAGATTCAAAAGGAGAGGACTGCACAGGGACTTGAAACTCGTGGGAATGGTGTGTGTGTATGCATGCATGTATGTGTGTGTGTGTGTGTGTGTGTGTGTATCTAGATACTAGTTACTGTTGGTAAAGACCATTGCTTGTCGACAGTGTATACATGTATCCTCTGGATCGTGGTGGGAATGGGGAATTGCCTCTCTGGGGAAGCTTTGAAAGTCTATGTCTCCCAGGAGGCATATCTACCAGCTGGCAGCTGTAAATTGCTAAGGAGTGGCAGTGTTGTATCCAGAAGTTCCTCTAACCCTTGTGTGAAGTAGAACTGGTCAAGGATTTCTGTGCTGTTTCCTGTAACTGAAATGTGTCTTTTTCCATCAGTCTTCTCTTTCTTCCTCCAGTCAGTGAAAAATATATCCAGGGATGGTTTTGGGTACTAGAAAAGTGTAGTAATTGCTTATCTCAGAAAAGCAAGCCCTTAGTTGTAAAATAAATAATAAATGCAAATCTTACTGGGGTAATGATAAAGATGTTGAAAACTTCACGTTAAGAAAGCATTCTGCTGGGGTTGGAGAGGTAGTTGAGAGCCCCGCTGCTCCTGCACAGGACGTGGGTGTGGTTCCCAGCACCTATGTGGCTGCTCACAACCTTTGGAATCCCCAGCTAGATCCAGGGGACCCCTTCTGGCCTCCGTGGGCACTGCATGCACATGGTCCAAACATGCAGACAAAGCACCCATACACACAAAATAAATAAATCTTAAAAAAGAAGGTGTTTTACAAAATGTAATTAGGTCTTTGTGGCTACGGTCATGAGAATGGCCTGAGTGAGTGAGGTTGCTGATGGAATGGCTGTACCTAGAGGTCTGAGGGCTCTGGCCAAGCTAGGGAGACTCTTTAGGAGTGGTAGCAGTCATTTAATCTTGCCTTATTTTGTGGTGGTAACCAGGATGCAGAAAGAACGCTCTGTAAGTTTCCCAGATGTCTTTACTGGATGATATAGACAGTTCAAAAGATAACAAAGCCTGTTATAATTTTTTTAATCAAGTTGGACCTCAGCTCTGTGACCTAAAAGGGCCATTCAGGAGTCACCAGTGCAGAATTGTTCACATAGGTTTAAAAAATTAATTGTATAATTATCGTCTGGTTTGACAGCAAATTCAGGCAAAGAGTAATGAGTTGAACAGAAGTTCTGTATGAGTAGGAGATAGCAGGCGGCTTCCGCAGAGCTGGCATTAGCTTAGGTGCAATAAAGAAGTAAATCAATTATGAAGTGACCCACCCCAGTGTTCTGCGGGTTAGCGAGGGCCTATCTAGAACGTTCCATATTGTCCTGGGTGACACTTTTGAAAAAGGACACTGACAACCAGGGGATCTGACAGGGAGGATGAAATCAACTATTAAGAGTTTGCAAACTGTGTTGTATCAGAAACTATAGATGTTATTATTTAATTAGGGTAAAATAGGGATATCGAATTGCACATACTCAACTAGTATCTGAGGATTCAAGTTACTAGAATGTGCAGCCTTTAGGATGATCTTGAAAGAGGGATCTAATTTTGATAGCAATGTGGAGGGGAAGGGTACTGTAGGGAAGACTGTGTGAGCTGAGCCGGAGATTTGTGAGATGCCAAGAAAATGATGCGTTCTCTGGGGGAGATGGCTCAACTCTGAGGGCAACACCAAAGTGTGTGTTTGCCTCACTGGGACGTAATCCATGGTGTATAAACTACGCACTCATCGTAGTAATGCTGATGATAACAATATAGTTACTACTAACTCATTTAATTCCACGTTCAGCACCACGAGCTAGACATTGCTGTATCCTCATGTCATAGATTAGAAAACAGAGACCCAGAGCCCCGGAACTTTCCCAAAGTCACAGCATGTTTAAATGGTGACAGAGCAGCCTGGCCTTAAATCTGTGTTCTGACCTGTCCCCTGGACAGTGCCCTGGGAGTACTAAGGAGGGGCGAAGGGGCAGGGGACGAACTGCCTGCTCCAGGCTCCAGTGGGCCTGTGACCTTCCTCAGTGTGCTGCCCCGTAAGAGCACAGTGCCCCACCCCAGACCCCATCCTGAACTGGCATTTCACTTGCCTCTTCTTGGAACTACCAGACAGCAAAACAAAGCGTTGGAGATAGCGGAAGCATATGACTTAGAACAAAGTGATTAAGAAGCTGTGTTTACTTCTTGGATTCTGAAGCCCCTCAAGTTCAAGTTTGAACACTGAGGCTTGGGTGGCCTATCCTGACCCTGGTTCACGGCCAAGAGTTGGGTGTGTCCAGTATAGAGAAGTGACTTAAGAGTAATTTAAGTTTGAGTGCTCCCAAATGAACACTGCCCCAGATGCATAAGGTTAAATTCTGGCTTTGTAAGGCCCTCCAGACATTTACAAAAGAGAACCTTTGGCTCTTGGTTCAACTCCCACTGCTGCCTGAAGGCCTTGCCATTCTGGAGCTCCTTGCGTGGCACTGATGTACAGGCAAAGGTTGACTAGAGCCAGGGCCCTCCTGTCCACTGTTTGCAACTGTTACTCTTGTCAGCAAGAGTTATCATCAATAAGAGAGATTATGGATTAAAATGAAAGATTTAAGTAAGTCAGGAAGGGACTCGGGGTTTATAGAGACTCCTAAATAGTCTTTGCTATGGCTCAGTGAGAGAACCCAGAAGGCAAAGGCACTAGGGGCCAAGGCGGACAACCTTAGTTCAACCTCTGGGGCTCACATGGTGGAGGGAAAGAACCGACTCCCCCAAATTGTCCTCTGACAATCACATGCATGCCGTAGCTCTCATCCTCCAAATGCCAAATTTATACATTCTTACTGAGTCACCTACCTGGAATTGCAATATTCTGGTGGCAGAGGCAGTAGTATTGCTGTGAGTTGGAGTCCTGCCTGGTCGCCATAACAAGCTCCAGGCCAGTCAGGGATATGTAGTGAGGCCCTGTCTTAGAAAAACAAAAACAAAACAAAACAAAAAAACAACAGAAAACCAAACGACTATAAAACCATATGCTTATGACCTCAGAAACTCTGTAAATGAAGGCTAAAACCTGTCTTATTAGTGCTGGCTGATAAACTTATTTATCATGTTGCCAGAAAAGGGGTGTGTGTGTGTGCGCGCGTGTGTGTGAGGTGTGATGTGAGTGGGGTGTGTGCATGTGCTTATGTGTATATATGTGTGTATGTATGAGTGTGTGTGTGAGGTGTGATGTGAGTGGGGTGTGTGCATGTGCTTATGTGTATATATGTGTGTATGTATGAGTGTGTGTGTGAGGTGTGACGTGTGTGAGGTGTGATGTGAGTGGGGTGTGTGCGTGTGTTTATGTGTGTGTGTGTGAGTGTGTGTGTGTACACATGTGTTTTCCAGAACTTGGGGCTCCTTAGCTTGAGGACCAAGGCCTATTTGTTTTGTGGGATGCAAAGTTGGTTCAGTTAGGAGTGAAGTTTTTCTGTTCTCCAGCAGTGCTGATGGCATCACTGTGTTCCGATTCCTGTTGAGGCTGTCCTGTGGCTGTTCAGGCATCAGAACTGGCCCTGGGTGGTGATGGATCTTCTGAAAGCAGGGCTGTAGTGTGGGCATCAGTCACACCTTTCCCGGGCTTCTTTTACTCGGGGTCACAACTCTTCCCTACACTCTTTCTTTTCCCTTTTTGGGTATTTTGCTTCTGACTCCGCCCCCTTCTGGGATCTTAGCTGCTTCTTTGGTTTCCCTCTGTTCTCTTTCTCTTGATGTCCACCCTCGGCCTCTCTTCTGGAGTGCTTCTTGGAACACAGGCCAGTTTGCCTGACATCGTGAGGCTGTTGCTGAAAGAGGCAGTTGGAGGTCTCTGTACTTGTATGCTGGGATGCTTCGGGATCATCTTCCCAGAGGTTGCTCTCTCCAGGGGTAATACATAGGTGAATTCCATGCTTTCTGTCTGCAGCAGACAGCGCTAACGTCCAACAGGACTGTAGCACATTCCTTCATACAGACCTCACCCTTTGTTCCCGGAGTTCCACTCCTGTTAGTGATATGTCACCCCTGAGGTGTGAGGGGCTCTAATTCATATACCATCCACATATCTATCTTCTGCCGAGCTGTGCAGTGCAAGATAAATGGGCATTTGAGGATCATATTGTACCTGAGTTATGTTACTGCCGGCCTCCTGAGAAGCCTATGCACGGTCTAGAAGACGGTAACCAAACTGACAGTGTTTTCTCTGCGCTGGAAGTGAAAGAAACATCTGCTTTCACAATAGCCCACTTGCCTGGCGAGGCCCAAGCCGTTTTGTTGTTCCAGAAGACTTCAGCAACTATACTGGTACATTTCAATGGCTCAGAACTTCCTGTTTAGTGATTTTAAAAAGAATGCCATTGGAGGATGGTGATGTTCACAGAATTCTGTGTTGTTTAGAAGCTTTCTCAGTCTCCAGGTCACCAGAGGGGAAGATTGATTAGGAAGCTCCATGGGACAGAAAGCAGATGACAGGCTTAGCACACTGTTTTTCTCTTTCGGGGCAGCATTTGTTGACACTGTAGTTTGGGACAATGAACCTAGTGTTAGAGTCGAGGGCCAAGAGGCACGACATAAGTGCACTATAGAGTCCACAGAGAGTCCATTTAAGCTGCTTCTTTCTGCTTTACTCCCTCTGTTCCCAGAGGGCTTCCAAAAATCATACCACAGTAAAGAAACCTGGGGCTCTGGAGATAGAATTCAGATGTAGACCAGCTCTCTGCTTTGCACGGGAGTCAGTCAGTCAGTGCTTACATAGACAGGAAAGGAAGAGGAAAACTAAGAAAAGCAACACTGGAATGAACTGCCTATGATGGAGTGTCACAAATTTCATGAACAATTTGAAGGGTAGAACTACTTCAGGGCATCTTTGTGGAATATAAGCTGAAGATGTGTTACATTTGTTTGTGCTGTGGGACATTTGTTTAATGATGCAAAGAGGTGTCACATTCTTTTATGTTGCATTTGTTTAACTCTGTGAAGCTGTGTTACTGTGCCTGTCTAAGACACCTGATTGGTCTAATGAAGAGCTGAATGGCCAATAGCCAGGTAGGAGAAAGGGTGGGAGGTTGGCAGGCAGAGAGAATAAATAGGAAGAGAAATTTGGGAAGAGAGGATTGAAGAACAAGAAAAAGAAGAAGGAGAGGAGGACATGGGGGCCAGCCACCCAGTTATACAGCAAGCAACAGAGTGAGAAGTTGTATACAGAAATAGAGAAAGGTAGAGCCTAGAGGCAAAGATCGATGGGATAATTTAACAAAAGCTGAGTAGAGAATGACTAAGATCAAAACCATGAATGGCAGCTTATGCTGGAGAGGAAATGGGGTAAGGGGGACCCTCCTCCATTGCTGCTGGGAGTGCAAACTTGTACAGTCACTTTGGAAATCAGTATGGTGGTTTCTCAGAAAAATGGGAATCAACTTACCTTAAGGCCCAGGAATATTTGCCCAACTATGTTCATAGCAGGGATTGTTCGTAATAGCCAGAACCTAGAAATAGCCTAGGTTCCCCTCAGCCGAAGAATGGATAAAGAAAATGTGGTACATTTGCACATTTACGTCAGTGGTAAAAAAATGACATCTTGAAATTTGCATGCAAATGGATGGAACTAGAAAAAAAA
>LOJH01036245.1:1371-15563 GCA_001685095.1 Ellobius talpinus | reverse complement strand
GGAGGAGGGGAGGAGGTGGAAATTTTTTAATAATAATAATAATAAATAATAAAAGATAAATGGGTATGATTGCACCCCAATAAAATTTTATTTTTTTTAAAAAATAGGCAAATAGGTCTGCCAATCCCTGGAATACAGAAATAAGTTCAATAGAGCCACAAAGAAAAAAACAGCCAAATATAATTAGATCACTAAGTTATCCTCAAAACAATCTCCAGCAAGACTAAAGATCTAAATAAAAAAGGCCAAGCTTTGCAATATTTAGAAAAAATTAGGACAATATTTGTCAATGGAGGAGAAAAATGTATTTTCAGAATAAGCTTAGAAAGTGAAAAGAGGAAAAATATCAAATATATAGTGTTAAAAATAGATGTTTCTTCACAGTGAAAGACCATAAAAAAGCAGCAAGAACAAGCCAGACTAATTTTAATACAAATAACCAAATATGATTCAGTTTTTGAATACCTAAGAAACAGTAAGAGACCTACAGTGAAACAAAATAAGACATCTGTGTTCATAAAGGCAATTCAATAAAAAAAAGAATAAACATGAAGAGACCCAACTCCTAATTAAAGAAACAAGAATTAAAATCACATGATAACACTTAACACTAATGAGACTGGCTTAAAACAAAAATTTGGCCGGGCCGTGGTGGTGCACACCTTTAATCTCAGCACTTGGGAGGCAGAGGTAGGTGGATCTCTCTGTGAGTTCGAGGCCAGCCTGGTCTACAAGAGCTAGTTCCAGGACAGCCAGAGCTACACAGAGAAACCCTGCCTTGAAAAACCAAAAAAAAATCTACCTAGGTATGGTAGCACAAGTTTGTAATTCTAGTGCTTAGGGAACTAAGGTTAAAAGGATGGCAATTTCAAGATTGCCCTGGGAAAAACAGCAGCATGGGCTACCCAGAGAGACCCAGTAACAAAACCAAGTAAACAAAAAAATACCCAAATAATAACAAGTGTTGACAAAAACATGGAATAATAAGAATTATGTGAGTATATTTATAAATACATAAGTGCAAAATCCTTGAAAAATAGACAACAAATTTCAAAGACAAAACTGCATATCAATCTCTAGATTAGCATCTGAACCTGTGACTGAGAAGAAATTGTATTGTGGGTCTTGTCAAACATGTGAACTTAGTTAGCTATTTGACAGAATTTAGCTTATTATGGTAAATAAAATCTTATACATGTCACATTATCTACTATAATCCTGCTTGTAACAAAAAATAAAAGAAATGAGAACTTGGGAATTCAATATCTTGGATAAAGTTAAGACAATGATAGTGTCACATACTTTTAATCCCAATACCAAGAAAGCAGAGACAGGAGATAGTCATCTAGGCTAAAGAATAAGTTCGGCTTACTTAAGCTACATATTAAGATCCTATCTCAAAGAAGTGAGGAGGGGGGCCTTTGACAAAATCCAGCACCCCTTAATGATAAAAGTCCTGGGGAGATCAGAGACACAAGGGACATAACTAAACGTAATAAAGTCAGTTAACAGGAAGCCTATAGCAAACATTGAATTAAATGAAGAGAAACTCAAAGCAATTCCACTAAAATCAGGAACAAGACAAGGTTGTCCACTCTTTCCACACCTATTCAATATAGCACTTGAAGCTTAGCTACAGAAACAAGACAGCAGGAATATGAAAAAAATCAAGGGGCTACAAATTGGAAAGGAAGAAATCAAAGTACCATTATTTGCAGATGATATACACATAAGTGCCCCTAAAAATTTCACCAGGCAACCCCTACAATTGATAAACACTTTCAGCAAAGTAGCTATATACAAAATTAACTCAAAAATTCAGTAGCCCTCCAATATACAAATGACAAATGAACTGAGAAAGAAATCAGGGAAACAAAATAGCCACAAATAACATAAAATATCTTGAGGCAACTCTAACCAAGCAAGTGAAAGACTTCTATGATGAAAACTTTAAGACACTGAAAAAAGAAACTGAAGGAGATATCAGAAAACAGAAAGATCACCCAAGCTTATGGAGCAGTAGGATTAATATAATAAAATTAGCCACCTTACCAAAAGTAATCTACAGATTCAATGCAATCCACATCAAAATTCCAATACAATTCTTCACATAACTAAAAGGGGCAATTCTCAGATTAATACGGAAAAACAAAAACCCTTAATAGCTAAAATAATACTGAGCAATTAAAGAACTGCTGGAAGTATCACCAATTCCAACCTCAAAAACTACTTCAGAGCCACAGCAATAAAAACTGCATGGTATTGGCACAAAAGCAGACACACCACAAAATTGAAGACCCAGACATAGATCCACACACCTATAGAGTCCTAATTTTTTATAAAGAAGGCAGAAGTACACACTGGAAAAATAACAGCATCTTCAGTAAATTGTACTCGCCAAACTGGATGTTTAAATGTAGAAGAATGTACATAGACCCATATTTAACACCTTGTACAAAACTCAAGTACAAGTACATCAAAGACCTCAACATGAAACCAGATACACTGGACTTGGCAGAAGTAGGGAATAGCCTTGAACTCAGAGACACAAGAAAAGACTTTCAGAACAGAACACTATTAACACAGGCAATAATATCAACAATTAACACATGGAACCTCATGAAACTAAGAAGCTTCTGTACCGCAAAGGTCACTGTCATTCTGACAATACAACAGCCTACAGAATGGAAAAATACTTTTACCATGTACTCATCCTATAAAGGGCTAATATCCAAAATATATAAAGAACTCCAAAAACTAGGTAGCAAAAGAAATTACCACATTAAAAAATAGGGTATAAAAAAGGAAAGGAAACTCAAATGGCTGGGAAACACTTAAAGAAATATTCAACATCCTTAATAACCAGGTAAATAAAAATAAAACTACTTTGAGATTTCATCTTATACCACTGAGAATGGCCACTCAATAACATAAGTGACAGCTCACATTGGTGAGGATATGCAAGTAAAGGGAATACTTATTCATTGCTGATGGAAATGCAAACTTATACAGCCACTACAAAAATCAGTGTGGTGGTTCCTCAGTAAGATAGGAATTGGTCTACTTCAAGACCCAGCTATACAATTCTTCGGCATATACCCAAAGGAAGCTTCATTCTGCCACAGAGACAGTTACTCAACCATGGTCACTGCTGCTCAATTCGTAACAGCCAGAAACTGGAAACAATCTAGATGTCCCTCAACAGAAGAATAGGTAAAGAAAATCAATAGACTATTATTTGGCCATTAAAAATGAAATTTGCAGGTAAATGGATGGAACTAGAAAAAAAAATCACCGAGTAAGGTAACCCAGACCCAGAAAGACAAATAGGATATGCATCCACTTAAGTGGATATTGTTGCATCAATGATAAATAACCAAGCTACAATCTGTAGAACTAGAGGTTAGGTATAGAGTAAGGGTCCAGGCAGGGCGAGGGAGAAAGGGATCTCCCTAAAAAAAGGAAAATAGAATAAATAGTTATGGATGAATGGGGAGAGCTGGAATTAGAGGATCAAATGGAAGGGGAGAGACAAGGAAGACAAGAGAGAAAATACAGAGAGGGCCAGCTAAAATTATGGGCCATTTGATAGATTGTATGGAAATATAATGCAGAAGTTTCTAAAATATAAACATATATGAAGGTGTTCTAAATTAAATCACCAAATAATGGAGACAGAGCTCCAAATGGCTAGCATCTGTCATTAAATGAAGCCTCCAGTATGGGATTGAGTTACATCTAATTGAACTGTTGGCCCAACGGGTCCCATTGGAATACCAAACAACCCAGGCTATTGTCAAGACTATAGGTTGCTCTCTATAAGTGGATGGGAAGGCCCCATTGCTGAAGATAACACCTATACAACTCATTGAATGTGGAGAAGTTGAACTCATAGAATATGGGGAAGTAAAATAGTGCCTACGCAGAGCTTTCACTCACAGGTGCTAGCATCTTTGGTACAAGAAGGTTCTCTGGACACTACCAAAAGAGAAATCCAACCCAGCCACAAACCCTTTGATCTACAATGGTGTCCTGCCTGCAAGATAAGCTAGTGCAATGATGGCACAAAGATAGTGGAAGTAACCAACCAATATCTGATTTGACTTAAGGTCCACTCCAAAAGATAGAACCTATACCTGACATTGACAGCCTAGGAACTAGGGTAAAATCAAATACTACTACTGTTCTAAAAGAAGGTAGCAATAAAGTAACTCCTGACAACATACTGCTATACACATAGATCAGTGCCTTGCTTAGCCATCATAAGAGAAGGTGCCTCCTAACAACATCCTTCTATACGTGTAGAGCAGTGCATTCCTCAACCACCATCAAAGAAGCTTCTTCCTGTAGCAGATGGGAACAAACACAAAGACCCACAGCCAGACATTATGCAGAGAGTGAAAGACCATGGAACCTATAAGGGATTATCTCATTAATTCCTCCCCTCAGTTCTCAGGGAACCCTGGGAAACATGAGGTAGAGACAGTGTAAGAAGCAGAGAGAATGGAAGACAGGTGAGGGTAGAAAAAAACAAAGAAAACAAAGCCCTCTAAATCAACATAACCAACATGCATGAGCTCACAGAGCCTGTGGCAGCATGCATAGGGCCTGCACGGGTCTGCACCAGAAGGGGTACAAGAGCTGAAAAGGGTGGACACATGGCCCCATCCTTAACCAAGAAGCTATCTCCAATAGATAAGCACTCCTGTCTCAGAAAACACCGTCTTGAAAAAAAAAATAAAAATAAAAAACTTGGGTATTTTTAATGAAAAATATTTGAAAACTGAAATATCCACTTATTTCCAAGTAAAGGCAAAGGACTCTTAATAATTAAAAGATCTTCTTTCATCACAAACAACAACAAAGGCAAAAGCCTTCGCCAGTGCCATTCTCAAGGACTCCTCACTCCTTCAATTAAGAGAACCTCAGACAGTCCAGCCTAGATAGTCTCTCTAGTGATTGGCTGCTTTGTCTTTATGATCTTCAGGTTGAACCCAAATATCTGTCTCTGGGTTTTTATTATTCATCCTACAATGGTAATGTTTGCATACAATGATTTGGATACATGTTCTAAATTGCACAGATTTCAGTTCTGAACACAACTGAAAACCAGATCTTCTACAACTGGTTGGGAAAACAGGCTGGCAATGACTCAACCTACAGGAGAGTAAAATAAAAAATGGATGGTCAACTCCTGAACACACTATTTGAAATTGCAATCAGAAATCCAGACCAAACAAATATAAAAGAAGGCAGAAACAAATTGAGTAAGTACTGATTATTTTATAAGGACAAATATCTCTATTATGTTAATGATTACACAATGAGTTTGCTTAGAAATCATTAAAAGATGTTTTAAATTCCTCAATTTAAGGAAAAAAACGTATTTAGAGAGGTAAAATCACATACCATAACATTTCCAATTTTCTTTCAAGTTACCTGTGGTACTATTACTCAGAAAGTTATGTGTCTTCGTGATCAGAGATATGATTTATCCACCTAATAGAAAAATTAGCTAATATAAATTAAATGATTGTTCTTATCAATAAAACTTACAATGCAAAAATCATCATTTTAAACACTAAATCTATTAGACTATTATAATCCTTTGGGTCTCTTTTAGCCTTTATTTAGTATTTTCAAAAGTAGTAAGAATCTAAAATATGAAGAGATTTAAGTCAATAAATGGCCTTTACATTATTGTTCACAGAATATCTTTAATTGATTAATGATCTTAGGGTGTCTATCGCCATCTAGTGAACAATCACTTCAATTACTACACCAGATATTTGACAATTGATAGTTGTCTTCATGGTTTTAATATTTGTGCCCACTCAGTGTTACCACTCAGGTTTACCCAATTTCTCTTTTTATGCCTCTTCATACACACATTGAGAACAAGAACAAATACAGATGGTATTGTTACATATTAACATCTAAGTGTCTATAAATGAAGTTTCTGTATTTCTTCACTGGAAATGTTCACTTATTTTTAAATAACTAGTATACTGTGAGGTTCCTACATAAAATTCTTTCAACAGCAACTAATTCCTCTAATATCAAGCAATTAAAATTATGGGAGAGCTGAAGTAAGAAGGGATGAAGTATGAAAGATAAAACATGTAAAAAAGACAATATTGATGCCCATTTGACATAAATACTTTTATTATAAACCTGTTTTTAAAAGTAGAATTAGAAATTACTTGAGTATTCTAGCAACCATAATACATAACAGAAATTAATAGGCCACCAAAGGCAAATCTGCATGATTCCAACAAAACTCAGCACACACAAAATCTACTTAAAAATAATATGGGAGGGAGGACATCAAGACCATACCAAAACACAAAATTTTATGACTCCCCAAACTGTGAATTAATCCATATCGAAATGAAAACCCTTATAATCTTTTCAAAGGCATGTTATCAGGATCCCTTCTCATTTCTATATGAACTTTAATTTTGATTTAAACAGGAAGTTTAATTGCAAAAACCTTGCAAGATCTTCAGGTTATTGCATTACTTTATCCCTCTCTACCTTATGAACAAAACACCAGTTTATTAAGATGCAAAAGTATTCTAAAATCTCAAGTTCACCCCTCCTACCTCTTTAACAATTAAGAAATGCTTGACAGGTGTATGCCTGCAACTATAGCACTTAAAAATCTTGGGTTCAAGGTCAGCCTATTGTATATGGTCATATTCTATCTCAAAACATAAATGAAAATCTTTAAAAACAAAAGACTCCACAGTATATAGGAAAATGATAGCAAAATAAAACAGATTTTTCACTAGACTATCTGTCAGTGTTACTAATTACTACCAATATTTTAACAATCATTATTATTTTAGTAAATAACTTCTACAGAGATCTTTGGATCTTCCAAACTAAGAATTAGCAGAGAATAGGTTTATTCTATACTTACTGCTTCTCATTAAATGCACAGTAAGGACATAACTACAACAACTGTAGAAGGTATTGTATATAGGAAAGAAGACACATGAAAACAAAAAGGGAGAAAACAGAAACTAAGACTTTGGATCATGATTTATTTCTAAATTTGTCTGAAATTCTTTTTTAGTGAAGTGAGCTCGGAAGTTTTATATTTTACTTATGATATATAATCGCTATATTTTATAAAACAAAAAGTAAAAATTTAGCTTAGTTCTGTTATTGTTATATGTTGCTCAACAAAAAGTAAAATTTGAGTTTAAATTCCCTATTAAAAATCTAGCTAAAAGAAAATACTGCCCCTAAAATACAATGGATTAGGGGAGTTGGAGAGATCATTGGACAAATTTGGGGCTTATCATTATCAACGGTGCCCTTTTAAGCTTGTGGATTTCTGAGCCAATGCAGAAAATGTAACAACAGGGATTTCTCAACAGCAAGAGGCACACTCCAAGGGAGTAAATTGTCAACTATTGCCTTTTGTGAGAAACTTAAGAGTAACCTTGATCCAATCTCAATAGTCAACCTATGTATTATCACCCAGTTGGGGCATAGTGAGTGCATTTCCTAATACAAAAATAAGATGGTATTCTATCAGAAGCCACTGGATATATACAGAAACAAAATTTACATAATTTTGAGGTAAACTTAGCCTAAGAATCCAAAAACATCTTTCTTCCATTTCCACTAGCCCCTAAAAATATCTATGTATTTCTTTTGTAAAAAAGAAAATAAAAAGTCCATGTTATGCAATAATTGATATTGGAAAGAATGACTGTCTAGGAATAAGGATGAAGACAAAGCAAAACTACACTTGCAAAAACTATCCTTTAAAGGTGAACACAAATACAGTAAAAGACTTAGACTCAGGAAGACGCAGATTCAATTCAAGGTAGCCTCATCTACAAAACAGAATGCTATTATATGCTAAAGGAATCTTAAGTATTTTTGATATAATAATGCACAAAACAGCTCTTAACACACCATCATTATTCAATACATGCCTTGTTCTTTTCCTCTGTGTCCTAACCCACATCTCTGAGACAAAGCAACAAGAGAAAAGTGACTTGAAATATCATGATGTGTGCTTCATGTCACAACTGGATATTTACTTGTCAATACAGTAGTCACTCTCCACATGTTACCTATTCACGTTTAAATTCATTTTAATTACAACTAAATAAATGTAAAAACCCAGTTCGTCTAATCAGGAATAACCAAATAAAAATTGTTTACCAGAACCTGTGTTTAGAGGCTATTATATATAGATAGCACAGATAAAAATCATTTCCTTGTTAGGTTGTCCTGAAAGTACCAAGTAACAAGCATTTTAAGCTTTGCAGGCCACATAAGACTTTATCCTGACTACTCAACTCTACAACATAAATGAATGGTCTTGGCTCTATTTCAATAAAACCTTAGTTATAAAACACAGATAACAGGTTGGGATTTGCTAATATGATAGCTTGCCAATCATCACTCTAGAGTTTGAGTCCAGATGCTCAGTATGAGCACTGTGAACTATGTTTCAACTAAGAAACCTTAAATTCAATGCAAGAAATCAGTTTCTTAATGTACTTGAATTCAATGTTTAATATAACCATGTTTTTACAAATTATAAAAATAAAAACCTCTACACAAAGCATTAAAGCAGATTAACTTAAAATGTTTATAAAGTGAAAGTATTTAATGGTCTATCATCTGTCATCCTCAAGTCAGTATGTAACTCCAGCTGTGCATAGACCTAGAATTCTGGATTCATATGCCCAATAACCTATTGAAAATGCCTAGAGATTTATTACTCAAAGACAACACGCAGAAGACAGAGTTTTTGATCCCTTTCTCTGTTTTCTCCCTCTTAGTAAAAAAATATAAGGATCTACTGCTATTCTCCTGAATTCTAAATTGCTCTCATATTACACATTAAACTATCCATTAAAAAAATAAAAAATTAGCTCCTATGTTAGCAGCCAATCTAAATCTAAGCTAGATTTAGATCCAATCTAAATCTAAGCTAGCCTCCAGACATTCTCAAGGTTGCCACCATCTGAATTATCAGAAGAATGTTACTTGTATTATACTCATCCTAAATAGTTCTATACTTATTCAGTTGTTTTCCCAAACTATCCTCTCTTCAACTCAAGTACTCTACTTTCGTCCCATTCCCCCCACAATTCTGGGTCAAATACAAGCTTTACATAATGTTTCACACTCAATCTTTATTGCCTAGAGGAAAGCCTGGCATATAGACATTCAATAATTGCACACACACGTGCAGAACTGACAAATTCTTAATCAAGTGCCTATTTGTCTCAAACTTATTCTAAACAAGAAATATTTCAAGCTGTAAAAACCAGGTAATAAATTTAGTTCTCCCATATTGCAGCATATATTTACATATTTATTGTTGTTAATTTTATTTTGCCATTTACCTCCCTTCCTTTGCATGTCACCAAGGCAGCCAGTGGTTTGGCATAAAATCTGCTGTAGGAAAATCCCAGGCAACCATACATACTGTTTGCCGTGAGCTTCAAAGCCTTCTGTCGGATGTCATACTGCAGACCAACAAAAATGACAAAAGATAAACAACAGTATCTGTAGATGCTTAAGCATTACATTGGATATCTTTCTAGATCACAATAAGAGGGAGAACCTTTCAATATCCAGGGGTAAGGGGCATACTTAATACTCAATCTGTCTCCCCAGATTCATCTTGCCCTACCCTCTTAGAAGCAAGTACATAGACTACTGATTTCCCAAGATTCTGTAAGATCTTGCTCAGATATGGCCTTAGCAGCTAGAGAAGACTTCCATTCTGAGGCAGTCTAGTGCATCTGAATAATTATTATCCAAAATAAAACAAGCACACCATACTATTAATCCCACTCAATAACCAAGTGATAAAAAGTGAAACTGTCAAGCAAACATGCTGCAGTGAAAAGATTTACCTGAAGAACAAGGTCCGAATTTAAATCTTGCTGTTTCATTAGCTGTTTGACTTGTTTTCTCCGCTCTACCAGTTTCCGGATCTCTCTGGGCAAAATGCCCATATCTAAGCTTGGATCTGGCAACTCAGGGATCTGTTCCTGTTCCTCATCCTTAAAAACACACAATAGAAACTTCAGACACGTTAAACATTAATAAAAAATTACTTCTAAATATTTGACAGGTGCTTTATCCCATTACCACACCTTAGAAATCTTTCCTGTATGAGGAAATCAATAATGCATGAGAGAAATCTCAAAAGGGGTTCACCTAGGTGTGGTGATACCAGTCTCTAGCCCCAGGACTAGGAAGGCTGAGGCAGACAGATCATCATGAGGTCAAGGTCAGCCTTGAGCCATGTAACGTGTTTTGGGTCAGTATGGGTTAGAGTTAAGTTCCTGTCTCAAAATACAAACAAGTCAAACCAAAAGAACAGAAACCACAAAGAACTCAAACAAGAAAAAGATCTGTATGATCACAGACCACCATTCCCCTGTACCCAGTTCTATCTCTCACCCTTGCTGCTACTTACAAATTTAGATTTACTGTAAAAGGATGGAGTTTTACAAATGTGGAGTAACATGATTGGGAAAATTGGTTTTAAAATACAAATGTTAAGAAAAATTCCTAAGAATAAAAAACAGCTAAACTCTTTGTTTTTTAACATTTGTACAACCAAACAAAATGCTACAGAATGTTTCACAACAATTACTATAAACGCTTTTGCTGTTAAAAATAAAGAAGCTATATACTAAATCAGCAAATCTCTTTTTAAAATTTGGATCACATTTAAATAGGTCATGACATTTCTAAAATTAATTCACATATACACACACATATATTACACATATTCCTTAGTGTTTATGGAGTACCTTTTACCTATAAATTGCTGTGCAATCAACAGAAGAATAGCAACATTTTAGAAAGGCAATCAGCAGTCTTCTTATATTAAAATTTACAGCAGGAAAAAGCAGGGAAAGCATTAGGGCTTTTTTCTCAAGCCTCCATTAATTCTATTAACAGGCTGCAAAGAAGAGCCAGGCATAGTTACCCTTTGAAAGGTTCAAAATTAAAAATAAACCTTTTGGCTTAAAGCATGCCAAGTCAATGCCATTTGATAACCCAGTCTTTAAAAAGTATGTTATTTTATAAAGATCAATATCATAAAATAAGTACCCTTACAATACTAATAAGGACCTATTGTTTTCCAATATAGCACATGATGATAGCAAACCTATGAAAGAGACCTTGGTATACATTCCACTGTGTTTCAGCAACTAGAATCATATAAAAAGTAATCTAAAAGATTCTTGGGTCAGGAAATTTATAATACATCTGAAGCCCTACCACCACCTCCAGGGTAAAACTACCTGCTCTGAAAACCAAATGAGGTGCTGTACATGAAAATGATAAAGAATTCATAAATTAATACACATATAGTGTTTCTTAACATGACCTTTTGGGTCCTTCCACTCTATTATATATCCAGAACCCAAAATGAAAAGTTCAAATAAGCAAAACATTGGTAGGCATCAGTTGTAAAAGCAGAAGAATAACTGTCACATTACTTAGAAAATATCAGGACAAAGCCAAAGAGTATCAACAGCAGCTGCTAATGGGGAGGTTGTATGTCCAATACTTTCTTTGCAAAATTATCCTCTAATCCCAGAGAGGTCCACTTTTAACAGTCAGATTTATAGTGAATGAATCCATTCCTGTGGAGAAAAGTGATGGGACTAGGGGTAATGACTGACTCAGCAAGTCTATCAGATACTCTCTTCTAGGATTAGGGAACTGGAACTAAAAAAAAACCCAACCCAATACCAGACAGTTTGAAACTAAAGGATATATAAATTCAGAACCTGGAGGACAAATGGGGAGAAAGCAGGGAGAAAAAGAAGGGAGGGACAGATGGTGAGATGGATAAATGTGATGAGTAATAATCCTATGCTGCACTGAGACAGGATTATTCTAAAAATACGGACAAATAAAGCACTGATATATGCTAAAACACAGATGAATCTCAGAAACAGTATGCTAAGTGAAACAAGTCAAACACACGCAAAAATCACATCCTTTATGATTCCATTTACATAGAATGTCCAAAGTAGACAATTTTACAATCAGAAAGATTCATAGTTGCTGCTGAGAAGACAACTCTCCAATAGACAGTTCCAAACTCATGATTGCACACATGGCCTAGGTTAAGTTCAATAAGTCAAAAAATAAAACAAAAAGACATGAATGTGGGAAGAGGGGCTTGTAGAGAAAAAGGATATAGGAGAGGGTGTGGATGAGAGCAAACAGAATGCATTATATACATTCACAAAACTGGCAAAGAACAAATTAATAAAAATCTACAGTAAAAAAATTAATGACAGACTAGAGCTGGGATGGATAGAGGAACTTGTTAGAAGTGACAGCTACATGGATTTTGTGGAATAATCGAGCTGAATGAAGCAATGGTTTACAAACTCTATAAAGACACTAAGAACTATCACTGCACACTATAAATAAGTAGACTGTATGGTAAGTGAATTATATCTCTGCAACATTGTTTTTTTTAACAAAGACACAGAACCATCTAAATCTCTTTTTGGTTGGTCCTCCTTTTTGATGACAAAGAAAGTATTTAATTAGGGCTGGAGAGAGAGTTCAATCAGCAAAATACGTACTGAAAAAGCATGAAGACCCAAATTTGTATCACCACAATCTAGGAAAGAGCAAGCACAGGGCCAGTAGGAAGGTAAAAGTTTTTTTTTTGGGGGGGGAACGGGTTTGAGACAGGGTTTTTCTATGTAGCCCTGGCTGTCCTGGAACTCTCTATAGACCAGGCTGGCCCAAACTCAGAGATCTATCTGCTTCTGCCTCCCAAGTGCTGGTGTTAAAGGTGTGTGTCACCACCTTGTGGCTAAAAGTTCTTAATGTACAAGCCTCACAGACTAGTTTGATCCCCAGAAACCAGTGAAAGGAGGGATAAGTACTAAAAGTTGTTTTCTAACCTCCACATGAACATTTACACTGACACACAAACAAAAATAATGAATAATAATGAATATTTTGTAAGGTCAACATGGTGCTACACCCCTATAAACCAGTTGGGGGATGTTAGACTGAGACAGGCAGATCCCAGGACTTCACTAGCTACCCAGTCTAGTAAAATCGATTAGCTCCAGGTTTAGTGAGAGACCCTGTCGCAAATATTTAAGGTGAAGATTGATAGAGGAAGATACTGGCTGGCAGTCAACATCGAGCATTTACGCTAACACATTTGCACAGAAACACACGTGGACACGTGAACATATCCAAGAAAGAATTTTGTTAATGCAACCATTCAAAGGAAAGAGAAATAACTATGATACTAAACCCTTTGGCTCTTTTACTTCTTTAAGGAATACCTTTAAAATTGACTTCAAGAGCCCCAGCTGAATACAAACCTTTGCATCTTTCTGCACCTCTGAAGCAACTCTTTGTACTGTTGTAAAACAAATGTTAAATTCCTGAATGATGGAAGGATATAAACTGTTGAAATCCAGGAGCAAAATGAACTTGTCATAAAAACCTAAAACAAAAAAGCCACATAATATCAAATAAAAGTCAAAAGAAAAGTGCCATCAAAATACCTCACTATATAGAAACTGTAAAGCAGATAAAATGGGGGGGTTAACTACAAATCTATAAAATGACTTAGATTACAGTAAAACACAGATCCCAAAAGAAAGAGTGAAGACTCCCTTTCTTGAGAACCAGTGACAACCAGCCTGCTCTCAGGCAGTTCCAAAACATGTCATTATGATGTGCAAACACGTTCCCTTGTCAGTTGTTTTAGAAATTATCATGTTTGATTCCAAAAAAAAACACAGTTAAGTTTAAGTATTCTTTCCCACTATTCTCACCCCACCATAAATAAAAACACAGTTAGTGGTTATACTGCATATATATCTTTTACAACCTCACCTTCAAGGAATAAAATTGTCAGCACATTTACCTCTACAAAAACTGTTTCAGATCAATCAAGAAATGGATATATAAATGACAGTAGTGGAACAATCCACCTTTTCTTGTAACAACTGAACAGAAAGCTACTATATTTCTCTAGGACATTTATAAAAAGTTATCTTCACCTTGAGAAGAAACTGACAATATAAATGTCCACTGAAACAGAACTGCAAACTTGCATTGGTAGCTTACCCGTTTTTTTGGTTTTTGGAGACAGGGTTTCTCTGTAGCTTTGGAGCCTGTCCTGAAACTAGCTC
>LOJH01036243.1:0-15563 GCA_001685095.1 Ellobius talpinus | reverse complement strand
TTTGGCCAATAGCTTAGGCATATTTCTAGCTAACTCTTACATCTTAAATTAACCTATTTCTATTATTCTGTGTATTGCCATGAGGCTGTGGCCTATGGGTAAGATTCTGGCTGGCGGTTGGCATTTTTCTCCTTTGGCAGCTACATGGCATCTCCCTGACCCCGCCTACTTTCTCTCTATATCTCTGTTCAGGTTTCTTGCCTGGCTTTACTCTACTAAGCCATTGGCCAAAACAGCTTCTTTAATCACCAATGGTAATAAAACATATTCATAGCATACAGAGGGGAATCCCACATCAGACTACTGTACACAACCTTCACACACACACACACACACACACACACACACACACACCAGAAGGCAATTGCAGACATGTTCACTTGACAAAGGAGGAAGTGCCCTTCTTGGGAATGTGTCAGAGCAGAAGCAACACTATTTTAGTCTGCATTCTAAAGCTGAATGGACTTTGCTTGCCATCCATTTTCAGTAGGATGCCAAAGCGTTTAAAATAGCATGTTTACTCATAGGTTTTTCCCGACACACAAGTCAAGAAAAATGTTTACCCTCTGTAGTTCCTCTCCCACTAATTAAGCGCCTTCAGCCTGCCACCTCCCCATTCAGAGCGTGTTCCCTCTGAGGCACTGACTCTCCAACTTCATCACATATTAGAGTCAACCAGAAGCTCTCAATAACCTGTGTTCCCTGGACTGCTGTTGAACAGCTGGAAGCAGGACTGGGGCACCCAAGGTTTTATGGCTTGAGTTGTTTTCAACTCCTTGAGGCATGGGACTGTGAGAGATGAGCTTTGGTCCCACCAGTATGGAAACTATTTAAGTTAAAGGAGAAAACCTCATTCTTCTCATTTACAATAAAATGAGCAGGAAGGGGCTTGGAGATGAGTTATTTCTCCTCTAGCCCAGAGACTTGGTTTGCAAGCCTAAAGCTAAGAGAAGGGATCCCCAACATCTGGAAGATGCTGTCACTCCCATAGGTCAGTTCCCTCTCTTCCTAGCTCACATTTTATGCAATTAAGGAATTATTGAAGGAAGAGAGATAAATTAGGGAATGGGGAATCAATTAGATTAGGTACTAATTAGTTTGATATCTGTTAATGGAGGTGAGAATTTAACCAGTGAAGTTATTACCAAGACAGGGGCTTCAACATGAATCCTGTGGGAAATGGGGGTGTCTGAGGGCAAAGAAGCATGGGGTCTGTGCATCAAATGCCACCTTAGTGACTGTTCAAAGGATTTCTGAGTTTCAAGAGGGATTTATTTTTAAAGACTAAAATGTAGAGCAATGTGTATAATCTGCTTTAGGGCAGTTTAGAAGGCTTTTAATTCCAGATCAGTGTGTGGTCATTAAACACTCTACAGCAATGGCACCTAAACCACTCACTGCGGTCTCCATAGCAAGGTGCATAGCAAGCATTTCAGAAAGGAGACAGTGGAGAAGCAAGCTCTCCCCAGCGACTTCAGGGAGCACCTTCAGATCAGCAGGCCCTCCCAGCAACTTCAGGGAGCACCTTCAGATCAGCAAGCCCTCCCAGAGACTTCAGGTAGCACCTGAGGATCAGCAGGCCCTCTCAGCAACTTTAGGGAACACCTGAGGGTCAGCAGGACCTCCCAGTGACTTCAGGGAGCACCTTCAGATCAGCAAGCCCTCCCAGAGACTTCAGGGAGCACCTAAGGATCAGCAGGCCCTCCCAGCGACCTTAGGGAGCACCTGAGAATCAGCAGGTCCTCCAGCGACTTCAGGGAGCACCTAAGGATCAGCAGGTCCAGGCATCAGGTCAAGCACTCTTTTGCACACTCCACACAATATCCTGTGAAATACTGAGCTCTGTAACGTGGGAGCAGCCTTTTTCAGTTTTATTGAGCTATGATTGACCGACCACAAAATTTACCCTGAGTTTTAAGTATAGAAGTCAATGGATTTTAACATAGCTAGGATGGTGCAGCCACTGCCACCACTCAATTATAGAATATGCCTCTCATCCATAGAAGAAATATTCTGCTCATTGGTGCCTGCCCCTACATGTCTGGTGCCCACCCCTCCCCAAGTTTCCACAGCCACATTCTGTCTCTGAGAACTTGGATCTCTTAGACAGCCCATTAAATGGAATCCTGTGACCTTTTGTATCTGCCACTTGTCACTTAGCAGGATGCTTGTTAATTCATCCACACTATAGCTCATATCAGGGCTTCAATCCTTTTAGTGGCTGAATACTATTCCTTTCCTTGAGTACATGGTAGGTGTTACCTTCATCCTCTGGGTGACTGTATCAGTGCTATTTTAATTCTCATTTTGTCCAAGGTCAGAAGACCACTAAGAGCAGAGCCAGACAGTCTGCCCCCAGAGCCCAACAGAAGCCTCTATAAACCCATCACTAAGTAATGTCCTGTTTAATCCTCTTGTATGAATCATTTTCTAGAAAAAAATGAATGCATTACTTGGATGCAATTTTGCAGAAGTATTCAAGGATAAAAGCAAGCTGCCCAGGAAGCACAATTGATAGACTCCTCTCTCATTAATATTTGTTCATTACTTATCCATCCATTCTGCCATCTGCTCCTCTCACCAGCCAGTAAGTGACAACAGCACCTAAGACTCCACAAAAACTAAGGCAGAAAATCTAAAATTAAAAAATAAACAATACTCCCACCGTAACTAGAGAAAAAATACACTACATACTTTTATTGTAGCTTTGATTAAATAAAATGAAATCTTTGGGTGGAAAGCCACAGGCCAGTGTGCACCTTGGCCAACAGCAGCTCCTCCCACCTGGACCACCACACCCATAAGCTGTCATAAAGAAAACTCTAGCAGCCTGTCTTTCACTCACAGCACTGTGACTGCATTGTTACGGGTCAAGGATCCTTGTTTTTATCATAAAATGTGATACAAAGAACACACCTTAAAAAGCAAGTCCCTTACCATCTTACACTGTCCAGTCAATACTTGGATTCCCAAGATTAGAGGAGTTATTGTCTCATAAACAGGGTTTTTAGTAGGTGTCTGTAAAATGAGGTTCCTGATAGAGTCCATCTCTACAGGCAGGTGTTTGTCTCTTTTGCGACTGTACTTTTCTCCTGTCTCCATTTGTGAACTTCAAGGCAGCAGACCAGGATTTCATGGGGTTACATAAAGATATGTCTGTGAAGATGTGTGATGGACAGAGATACAGATGTACATACATACATAGAATAAGAATAGGTGTAGGGAGAGGGACTGGAAAGATGACTCAGTGGTTAAAGTGCTTGCTGCTCTATCAGAGGGCCAGAGTTTAATCCCCAGCACCCACATTCAGTAGCTCATGACCACCTGTCATTCCAATTCCAAGGAATCTGATACTCCCTCTGGCCTCCACAGTTCACACACATGTACACACACAGACACACACACAGTAAAATAAAAAAAATTTAAAAGACTAGGGATGAGTATAAATTAGATTCAGGTAAGTTCTGGGTATAATAATAAGCCAGAAACAGGGATATAGCAATAGTAGTGGGTCAAGTATATGTCAGATAAGGTATAGCAATAGCTGTGGGTGCAGGCATGGTAACTGGTACAGTAGAGGTCAGAGAGCATGGCATAAGAAAGAAATGGAGATGTGTGAACAGTGAAGGTCAGACTATAGTCAAGGGTGCAGGAACAGGCAGAAACAGATACAAACAGAACATCTCTAGACATCAGCCTGTTTACCCTCTCAGCTAGTCCTCTCTCTTCTCATTTATTCCCTGGGGGTTATTTCCTCTACTTGCCGTACATGAGAAAAAAGACAGGGAGGGATGGAAGGGGAGGGAAGGCAAGGCAAGGCAAGGCCAGCCTGTTTCAAAGAATAACCAGGGTGGATTGTTGCTGTCTCTCGTCTTAAAGTCCAGACAGGCTCATCTGGGAAGGGAAGATAAGGAGAGGTAGAGGGCAAACAAAAGTGCAAACTGGGAGGAGACAGGGCCGGTCAGAAAAAACCTCCCACAAGAAAAGACAGGAGCAGAGAGGGAGAAGCCAAAAGGGGGCTTCAAAGAAGGAAGTTCCTTCCCCTCCCTGCTGACTCCACTCCACAGATCTTCAACTGTTCTATACACTTCAGGGCCATGCTATTCCCTACCAAATGTGGATGGAGGCAAGGGACACATACATACACACACGCATGCACACATGTACACACACACACACACACACACACTGCACCCGGGGGGGGGGATTCTGTTAGCACAGGGAGTGGTGGCCACCACTACTACTAATATGTGAGTATGAACTGGTGCTGAGATGGAGTGAGGCAGGCATTTAATTAAGCTCCTTCTCTGCCAAGCACTAGAGATACAGAGATAAGTAACTGACAGATAAAGATGGACAAATCAATACACAGGAAATAGATGGATGAGGAGAATCATGGCCATCTCCTTCAACACTGGCTGCACACAAGCCAGTCTACACACATGCACATGCCCACACACAGCTCATGCACACAGCCAAGTACACACATGCACATACTGTCTAGGAAGCAGGCAAGAACTACAAGCAATTGCTGAACATGCTGAGCTAGAGAAGGAGTATAATCAATTCCTGGGGAGAGCACCCACCCCCACAAGACCCCCTCTTGCTTCCCTCTGCCCTCAGACATCTTCCTAGCCTGCTGCCTTCACCCAGCCACTACACCCTGGCATCACTTGGAGCTGTGAGGGGCGGTTTTCCCTTTGTCCATAAATGATGGCATTCGTAGCTTTAGCTGTGTCAATCCAACCTAGCAAAAAACAACAGCTTAATGGGCAGCAGCGGAAGTTCCATAACCTTCTGTGGCTTTGATCCCAGGCCGCTGTGACTCCTCAACAGCTTTGAATCCAATCAGCCATGTGCTTTTGAATGAGCTGCTTAACATTTTTGTTCTTTGGTTTCTTAACTTGTAAAATGGGGTGATAATTTCTATCTCACGGGTTGCTATGAAGATGGAATAAAATAAAGATTGTTAGGTTTCCTCTAACATGGTAATTTCCAGGTCAATCCTGTATTTCATTCACCAGGGAGACCACCACACAAACACACACACAGTGTACCAGGCCAGAGAGAAGCAATTTAAACAAAACTGCAACCATGAGGAGCACACATCCAGTACTGGGAAGCCCTGCAAGTGCTGACCTTCAGCAGCATAGGCATTGAGGCTTCTAGGCAAGGCTCAAGCACACAGTGATGCTGTGGTCTCACACAATCCCCACACAGCAGAAGTGCAGGGGGGACAAAGTTCAGTGACATCCATATGCAGATGCCATGATGTCCGCAATGGACACACAGTCACTGGAGTACACCCACTCAGGCCCCAGCAGATTTGCAAGCCCTGAAGAGTTGGTGCATGCCCTCTCTCACTCTTAGCCTTACCATCACTGTAGCTGAAGCCAATACATACACACGCACATACGTGCATGAGCAGAACACTCCTACAGGGCCCAGATCCACCCTTCCCAGGCTTCAGAGATTCAAGGTACTTGAGTCAATCCCAAGCCCGGTCATAGCCTCACATGGAACAGAAGACTACGGCTGGTGCCTGAGTTGTTTTGCCACTGTAGGACTTTAGCAATGCCCTCTAACTCTTGTGAGCCCTCATTCCCCATTTGTAAGAAACAATGATAGCTGCTCCAGTCGATAACAGAACAGATGCGAAAGAATGCTTGCTGAATGAATGGGCGCGTGAATAAAGGATCTCTCCCAAGCTCCTCACTCGTGAAACAAGTGACTGTGAGCTCCTCCTCCCTCCCTCCTCTGGGATGGATGCTACAGACAGTGCTGCTAAGCAAGCTCTAGGCTGCTCCCTACACTGGGCCCTGTGTCTCTCACCAAGGCTCCTCCTAGCTGTCCTCCCCCTCACTCCAGCCACAATCCACATAGCACCCGCCCTAGGATAACCTGAGCTGTGACTCTTTCCCACTGCCCTGTTCATGGCCTGTATGTGACCCTGGACTTAGTCCTTGTGATATCCTCTAGCCTGTGAACCCTGTCCCAACTGCCACTGCTACTCAGAAACCCTGAGTGCCAGCTGGGCAGTGGTGACACAAGCCTTTAATCCCAGCACTCGGGAGACAGAAACAGGTGGATATCTGTGAGTTCAAGGCCAGCCTGGTCTACAGAGATAGTTCTGGGACAGTTAGGGCTGTTACAAAGAGAAAACCTGTTTCAAAAAAAGGAGGAGGAGGAGGAGGAAGAGGAGGAGGAGAAAGAAAAGAAAAGGAAACTCTGTCCACACTTTCTCTCAAGCAAACCACTATCAAATCTGCCCCACTGCCTACCCCACCTTGCCCTGGCTCTCCATACTCCAAGGCCAATGGCCACCACAGCTAGGGAGCTCAGACAACTCCACCTGGTACCCTAGAGAGCATCACCGTCGCACATAGAGATGGTGAGAAACCCTGCCATCTCTCTGGGGTTGAGGCTTCTCCATAGTCAGCTGGTTAATGGTCCCAGGAGGAGTTAGATAGGGCTCATCCAGATTCCTGGAGCAACAACTCTATCTCCTCTCGCCAACTCAAGGGCCTGGGTCTTCCAGTTGCACTTTCTGTACATGCTGTGTGTCCATCAGCGCTCATACTTAGTCAGACTTGCATCTTTATAAAGCCTCCCTCATGACATCACAACTCTCTGGCAGCTGCCACTTCACCTCGCTCACATGACAAGGAAACTTCTCTAGTGAATCCACAACTGTCGCTTCCTCAGCCTCTTCCCGCCCTCTCTAGGACTCACTCCCATCAGCCCTGGGCCGCCATCCTCCTGTGTGGATCTTGTCAAGCCTGCACACCACAGATCTCTCTGCCACAGATGCAAAAGCCAACGCTCAGCCCTGGCCTGGTCTGTGTCTAGACCAGCACAGGCCTGCATCGGAGTTTGGTAACATTTGCAGAGTGAACGGATATGGGGGGAAACCGAACCGTGATGACTGAGGAGCATGGTCTGTGCCCATCCTGGGGCCAGACACTGAGAACGCAGAGGTGGACAAAGCACGGCTTCTGCCTTCAAACATCACAGTCTGGGGCAGGAGGAGGCAAGATATGAGAACAAATGAATAATAGCTAAGTGTGGAAGCACAACAGTAGTCATCAAAACATGAGGAGCAGAAATAGCACAGGGGGGCGGACGTCTAACGTTACTTACAAGAGCAGCGAAGATGCTCTCTGAGTCAGGTCTCCACAGCCTATTAAGTCCACGATGCGCAAGTTGAAGGTTGGTGTGCACAAAGGCACTGAGGCTACAAGGGGTGGCGCCACCAGCAAAGAGCGGCTTATGCCTATTCTAGGGACCAAAGGAACCAGGCACTGTTGGAGAATCTGGGAGGACCATAAAAAAGATGAGAATCACAGAAGGAAGGGGCCAGGTCCTAACCCAGCAATCTCAAATGCCAGGATGCAAAATTTGTACTTGTTCTTTGAAGCAAAGAAGACTCCCTCCCCAAAGATTATTAGCTTAGATTCAACTAATGACACTCACATTCCCGTGCATGTCCTGAAGACCATGAAGGTGGATTAGAGACTGCTGATGTGCTCGAGGCAGAAAACTCTGACGTGATTACTGCAAGAATCAAGGTAAGAAATACTGAGGGCGGCAGTAATGGGGTAGAGAAAGGGTAGGTTCAAGAGTGGTCAGAAAGATCTGGCATTCTAGCAACCATGAAGTGGGAGGCAGGGAGAGGGGATCCATCACTTTGTGATAGTATGTCACCAGCCAGGACAAAATGGGATGGATCTGGAGATGAAATGGAACATTCAGACCCAGTGTTAGCCCTCAGGCAAGAATAGCCTGGACCCCATCTTACAGGCTAGGGTCTCATCTGGACTACTGCATCCACCAATAATACTCAGTCCCTCACCACCCTGGGAAGGCCTCAGGAACAAGTGTCTCCCATACCATGAAAATGCCACAGGAGGAAAATCCATATCTGCTCCTTGGAGCTTCCTGGCCCCCAGCACTTACTGGAGAGAAGGGATGGTTAGATGTGTTGTGTGTCCTGTGCTGTACCCCATTCCCTCCAGTTAGGGCTGTTCTACCTTGTAGGGAAACCGTCTTAGTTAGGGTTACTATAGCTGTGATGAAACATCATGACATGGGCAGAGCAGGTTTATTTGGTTTGTGCTTCCACATCACTGTTCATCTTCAACAGGGCAGGAGTCTGAAGGCAGTGGCTGACGCAGGGCCCATGGACACTGACTTGCTCATCATAGCTTGCTCAGTCTGCTTTGTTACAGGACACAGAACCACTGGTGCAAGGATGGCGCCACCCACAATGAGTTGGGCTCTCCCCCAACAATCACTAAGAAAATTATGCCCTACAGGCAGATCTTACAGAGATATTCTCTCAATTGTGCCCCCCCTTCAAATGACTCTAGAGAGTTAACATAAAACTAGACAGCACACCTACCTGACACTTGGTTTTCTTCTCTGGAAGTTTCAGGCCATATGTATGTAAGAGGCTCATTCCATGTCCTTATTATGTTTGTGTGCATGTGTGCAGGTGAGATCCAGAGACAATGGGTGTGTCTGTGTGTGTAAGCACAGGTACACAAGAGAGAGGGAAGGAGGAAAGGAGGGAGGGAGGGAGGGTGAGAGGGAGAGGGAGAGGGAGAGAAAGAGAGAAAGAGAGAGGCACAGAAAAAGAGACAGCTACAAGAAAGAAGTGAGAAACAGGCCCAGTCCACCATGGTGATGAGAGTGTTGTGCCCCTACCAAGAAGGCACCTGAGTCACAGCAGCCTTGGTAGGCACAGTGGTTGACATGTGACTTTTCAAGTGAGAAGGCATCTGGCTTCCTGGAATCATCTGTATTGATGCTTCACTTCAAAGATTAAGTTAATTTGTCTGACATGGTTAATCCTAGGACTTGGAAGACTGAGACAGGAGAATTAATTTGATGCTAATTATACAGGCAAGATCATGTCCTATTTTTTAATTTACATTTATTATTTATGAGTGTATACATCCATGTATTGTGTGGGTGTTTGTGGTGGTGTGAATGAGACTGGCCCCTATAGGTTCAGATATTTAAATGCTTGGTCTCAAGTTGGCAGACTGTTTAGAAAGGATTAGGAGGTGTGGCCTTGTTGGAGGAGGTGTGCACTGGGTGGGGGGAGTGCTTTGAGGTTTCAAAAGTCTACACCAGCCCAGTCTCACTCTCTTCTTGGAGCTCTCACCTACTGCTCCAGCTCCATGCCCGCCAGCCCGTTGCCACCCTCCCCACCATGATGGTTATGGACTCACCCTCTGAAACTGTAAGCAAGACCCCCCAATTAAATGCTTTCTTTTATAAGTTTCCTTGGTCATGGTGTCTCTTCATAGTAACAGAACCGTAACTAAGACAAGGTGGAGTTCAGATGACAATGGTGGGAGTCAGTTCTCTCTCCACACACAGAAAGCCATGTCTTTAAAATCAAAAGTCCCCAAGATGGTTTCCCAAGTGACAAAAATCAAGTCACCAGTTCTCGTGACCAACTCATAAAACTGCATCCCCAAAATGCCCACTGGATGACTTTTTTAAGTTTCCTATGTATTGAAGGATTATGACTTCTGTTTCCTCTTCATCTTGCTCCCTCCTCTCAAGGTCTCTGGACTTCCCTGTATACCCATCTTCACATAAATCAGGAGAGGGAAACAAAGGCAGGGAGGCTGAGGCCAGGGGAGACATAAATCACATCTTCACTGGCAGCTGTAAGAGCAAACGAGGCTGAGCTAGAGCAAGCCATCATCTCATCATTGATGAGAACGCTTGGGCAGTTCCATGGCACCACATCAGGACTCGGGCCACTTCACTGGGACTGGGGGCACCACAGAGGGCGTTGGCAGAGGTCAGAGCTAATATAATGGCTGAGGTGACAAACACATCCCTGTACATTTCCCACTGTTTCTACACATAGTGAACTATAAGTTCCTTCAGCTACCCAAGTCCTGCATTCCAAACTCTGGAAGCCACCACAAACCCTACCAGGACTTCCTAACTCCGAAGAGTCTGTTTTTTTCAACTCTGCCAACTAGTAGTTGCTACCCAGGATACTTAACTCTAGTGTGGCACCTTTTAGCCCAGAAATCTGGGGGTAGAAGATTCTCTCATAGAGATGGTTTTCCTATTAGTAGAGCCAAGAGCCTGCTTTTGGGTACACGTCATGGCAGAAGGCTGCACCTGGCTTATCCTCAGGCCTCATGCCAGCCCATTTCTCCTTGGGCCAATGGGAGCTAGAACCAGAGTGACGGACATCCATCCCAGCCAGGGATGAGATGGAAAGTTTAAGGAGTCTATACCATCAGATAATGCTGGGACACCTCTAGTCTACAGATGAAATCCTTACAGAACAGAAGTCCCAAGACAACAGACCCAAGCCTGAACCTCCCAAAGTACAGACATCCCAGAATAACCCAGTTGCTTTCTTCTTCTTCTTCCTACATAAGCACATAAAAGCAGATGGACCAGGCTTATATCCCTGTGTACCCTGTCCCCCGCCTCAGACTAGCTCCAGTCGTTCTCCCTCTCCTCCCCCTCCATCCTTTCCTGGACACCCCAGTGGAAGAGCTATCATCATCCTGCCTGATTATCCTGCTAGGCTCACAGTGACTTCAGCAGTGACTCATGTTCTTCCCAGATTTCATAAGAGGAAGCTTTAGCTCACAAAGTTTTACTTACAGGTCCAGGTCAAACAATCTGCAAGTGGAGAGACATGTGTAACTATTTCATGAGCAAAGGCTAACTTGGTAGGGTCCCAAGTCAACTTCTCCCTGCATCCTCCAATCATTGTTCCAACTGGCCATGGGACATTGTCTTACATAAATGTGTTCATGAACTATGAGGCCACAGTTCATACTGGGTCTGTCAATTATAAGAAACCCCCCAGCTCAAAAATAGTGCATTGTGTCTACAGACACATTCATTAAGATCTTTAATTGAGAGGTCTAACAATGAAAGGCCATGACCTGATCCTTCTCATGGGAGATCCTGAAGAAACCTATTTCCCTCACCAGCAGCTTCCTGCCAAGGGAGAAGAGCAGCTTCACACCAACTTCACATCTGCCTCACCCGGGTCCCATGAGGCAGAGAGACAGGAGCTTCACAGGCTCTAGAAGGCCCCACAGCGGGGACCAGAATCACAATTACGGGCCTCAGGAACCACTAAGCTCCTGCACAAAGGCAATGTGGGTGCCTGTGGCCTGCAGGGCCAGGTGGACAAAGGGAAGGCATTCTAGGTTGTGACCCTGGGCAAGGATACCAGCCAATGAACCCACAAAAAGAAATTTCAGCTATTACAAATGAAGGACACCAGAGAGAACCAAGAGGTTGACAGGATAACCTCAACTACCTCTCCTTCATGCCAACTAACTAATGAATAGCACAGAGACTAAGGTGACTGAAGGGTTGCCCAGAGTCCTGCTTAAGCAGATGTGACAATATCACTCTTTGCAAAGGGAGAGACTCTGGGATTCCACACTGATTATGCCTCAAATGTAATTAGAACCTAATTGGCCACAGAAGTCAAGGTGTGGTTAATAACCATTTGCAGCGCAGGGTGGCCATCCCAGAAGAGAAGGGCTAGGGCAGAAGCCCAGGTACTTGGGAGCTTCATGGGAGAAGCCAAGTACACCTCTCCTGGCCTTCTCCCACATGCCCTAAGGCCCAGTGTCTGTGAGCTTCAGGCAGACACCAGCACTTCTAGCGATCACTCCACCTCCTGAGAACAAGCTCTGGATTTGAGCCATTCTCTAGAGAGGAGAAGGTCCAGAGAAAGAAGTGGAAACTTGTGTCCATGGGCATGTGAAGCTTTTGGAGTCACCCGTCTTTCCTTCCTTGAACACGGACACACTGGACATCTGGTAGAGAGCATGCATGTAGGACTGGAGATGGCTCAGCCGTTAAAGGCTAGGCTCACAGCAAAAATATAAGAGAGCGCATGTCCCCAGAGACAAAAACAGAAACATGAGCCTGAGAATGTGTCCCAATAGCAGAGCAGTTGCCTAGCATGTGTGATGCTCTGGCTTTATTCCTAGCACCAAAAAGAATAAAGAAACAGAAACATGTGCATGAACACACACACAAACACACATTCATATTCATTCTCTCTCTCTCTTTCTCTCTTTCTCTCTCTCCTCAGACCATTTCAATATACTATTACAGACACTAGGAACCAGGTAAAGGAACCTTTGAATCAGAGAGTGTCATGCATACCAGGGGACATTAAGCAATGACAAGAGTGAGTTACTAATGCTACTTTTCTGGTTGGCTTCCTTGCATATCTCTTCTGTCTCCTTAACTAGTTGATGAGCCTAGAGATCTGCCTCGTGTGAGCTCCCACAGCCTAGAACCTATCCTGGCATTTAGAAGGCACACAGTGAATACTTAGAGGGCATATATAGATTGGCAGCCTTTTGCTTCTGTGTTTAGAAGCTGTTGGCACAGGTCAAGTGCAAATGAAGCGCATCAGCAACGGGCTTCACTCAGTCATTTCTGTCTCTCTGCACTGGCCCCTGACATCCTTTTTCCACAGTCAGGTCCTCAGCCTTCCCGACAGTTGTGGGGTGAGACTGTAGGTGCTTCAGAATTCCTGGGTTTGTGGGCATTTCCAAGAAACCTTGCCCTGAGGATGGTACCCACTGGCCCTGAAAAACAGGCATGGACACCTCTGTGCCCAATGCAGGGGGAGATTCTGGGGCCATGAAGGCATGAGGCAGCAGTGAAGGAGCCTCCACACTGCTCCCCATTGATTGCCACAAATGAATTTCTTTGTAGAAAAGAACAAACTGCACCACAGTGAGACCAGCCAAGGCTGGACCAGTGCAGCAGCCTGGTGTTTGGAGCATGCTAATTACCGGGCTGTCTGGGCCCATCTGATGGACTTCTCCCTACCACTGTTCCATAACCAACACATTAATCTGTCCCCCGCCTGATGGCTCCCAAGCGGGCCAGAGACTTGCTAATCAACTCAAATGCAGAGGGGCGATAAAGAAAGAAAACTGTAACATGCGGATCAAAAGCCATGACGTCAGCGTGGAGAAGATCACAATTCACTTAGCTTCCTTTGTAGCCCATGTCAAGGACTATTAGCTGAATTGCTTATTGCATTTGGGGCTACTGCTTACAACATAATCCAGACTGCTCCATGCCCTCTCTCTCCAGCGTGTGACAGGAATTCTTCATGCTGGCATGGCTCCCGTATGTGATGGATGTTACAAAGGCAGCTCCTATAACAAGCCCTTGGAAACTGCAAAAGATATGCAGTTGTCTGAGTGAACCGGAGCGTGATGGTGTTTCTGTGGTACAGAAACAGAGCCCCCGTGGCAGGCAGTATGGTGCTGGGAAAGGCAGTGGAATCTGTTTAACAACTTTATTGAGGTGTGATGGGCATGGTAAACTGCATTTTCAGCATATGAATGGCTACAATCAGGACAGTGAACATACTCATCATACATTTTCTTGTGTTCATGTTTTTCCCTTCTGTCCCACCTAGTCCCCAACCCAGGTCCATAAGCAAGCACTGATCTCCAATCTATCACTATAGATTTCTTACAAGATTATGTTATTCTAGAGTTTCTGTAAGTGCAGTGTGTACTCTTTGACTATTTGCTTTCATCCCTAATTCTTCTGAAGATGACCCAGGTCACTCCTTGTACTCGTAACTGATTCCATCTCATCCATCATAAAGACATGCTCAATTCATTTACCCATTCACTTGTTCCTGGTCACTTTAGCTTGAGGTTCAGAAATATTACAAGTTAAGCAATTGCAAGCATCTCTGTGCGAATTGTGCTTGCGTTCCTCCTGAGTAAATACCTGGGAGCTGAATGACTCATGTGGCAGGTATATGTTTAACTTTTCAAGAAACTGACAAACTGTTCTCCAAAGTGGTGGTGTCATTTTACAAATCAGCAGCACAATGCAGGATTGTTCCACAGCTGCTCCACAGCCGCTCCACAGCTGCTCCATGCCTTGTGGACTTGACATGGCCATTATTTTTATTACTATTATTTCAGCAATTTGAGGAGCTATATAGTAGCATTTCATTGTCGTGTTAATTTTGTTCCAATGGTAATAATAATGTACATCTTTCTATGCAATCTTTTGCCATCCATATATCCTTTTGGGTACAGTATTTATTCAAATATTCTGCTCATTTTTTTCATTATGTTATTATTGGATCTTAAGAGTTACTAATATGTCCCACATCCTCTATCAGATATGTGATCTGTAAATATTTTCCCTCTTTTTTACACTCCTAATAGTTTCTTCCAACAAACAAGTTGAAGCTCCTAATTGTAATGAAATCTAGTTTACCAATTTTATTCTTCTTTCGTGTACTGTGCATTTGGTGTTTGGTCTAACAAGACTTGCCTCACTAAAGATCAAAACCATTGCCTTCTGCATTCTCCTAGTCATTTCATGATTGAGTTTACACTGGTGTGTGGGCTACTGAGGTGCCCTTCCTTGCATGCAGATACTCAATTGTTTTGGCACCATTTGTTACAAGACTTATTTCTTCACTAAACTGCCTTTGTAACTTTGTTGAAAATTGATTGTTCATGGAAGAGGCAGATGATTTTTACGCCATCTATTCTGTTCTAACCATTCTTTGTCTACGCTTATACCATAGCAGTTTGGTTACTGTAGGATTTTAATGTTCCAGAGATTCAGAGCATTAGCTCTCTGTAGTCTCCTTTTTCAAAATAGTCTTGACTATTCTAAGTGCTTTACATTTTTACACAAACTGTAAAGGCAGCTTATCAATTTCTACCCCTTAAAACATATGCCAGGGTTTCACTGGGATTGCACTAAATCTAGAAATTAATGTGGGTGCAGATGGCATTTAAAGAGTAGTAAGCCTCTCGGTCTATGAACACAGTGTGCCTCTCCACGTGGGCATCTACAACCTCAGCTTTGGTTTATAGTTTTGTATGTGTAAGGGTCTTGTTGATTTTTGTGTAACCTATCACTAAGAAGCTCAGATTTTTGTGCTACTATAAAAATAGTACTATTTATTTATCTTTATATACTCCCACAATTTATTTCTGCATATTAATTTCTATACTGCAATGGTATTAAGTTTACTTGATAATCCCAATAGTTTTTTCATAGATCCCATTGAACTTCAAGATATATGACCATATGTTCAATAGAGTAAATGTTTTAGGATTTCCCTTCTAATTTTTCTGCATTTTATTTCTTTTTCTTACTTGATTTCACTGAAAAAAACTTATGTAAAATGTTCAAAGATGTATAAGAGTAGACACACTCTTAAGTTCCTGATTCTGAGGGAAGATATTTGGGTTATCTTCACTATATATGGTACTAGCTCTAGGTTATACACATGCTCTTGTCCTGGTTGAAGAGTCTCCAACTCCCTATATATCTTTTCCTCTGAGATGCCAGATCTTTTAACATGTATTTTGCTACAACATAAACATGAGTGTTTTCTTTAGAAATCTGTTGCCATGAAAAAAAAATCACAGGATTTAACTTTTAATATAAAACTAGATACTACTGCTATGTTTTAGTGATGAATTTTTTACTGATTTTTATTGAGCTCTACATTTTTCTCTGCTCCCCTCCCTGCC
>LOJH01036242.1:0-15564 GCA_001685095.1 Ellobius talpinus | reverse complement strand
ATTAACCAATGAAAGTAACACATAGACAGATGACCCTCCTCCATCAGATCAGTAATGGGCTTGAGACAGTATTTGAAGGCCCATACCTACTTGATTGTCTCCGTCTCTATAAACACCACTGCATTGGCCTGGTAGATCCTATCCTTTACAGGGAAATGGGTGGAACCACAAGATGTCATGTTAAGTGAATAAGCTAGACACAGATACATGATTACATGTTCCTACTCACACTTGAAAATGAGCACACACCAAGAACTTGAAAGTAGAAGTGATATGTTAGTAAAGAGTGAGGAGCTAGGGGAGGAAAGAAGTATAGTGGGCATGATGTGCATCTACCCCAGTGACCACTAACCTGTGCAGTTAGTGTGTGTGTTAGCTACAGCAAATAGAGACGGAAGGAACTGTGCCCAGCTCTTTCTGTAAGGCATCACTCAGTATCTAACCTCAGGCAGTATAAAGGAGCCAAAATACCAAAGTTTCTGTAATATAAAAAAGCCACACCATAACCAAGTGGGAGTCATCCTAGGGATGCAAGGACTGATCACCACACTCAAACCACAAAAGCAACAAAATGAAGGACAGTATCCCTGCAGTCATCACAAAAATGTAGAGAAAGCATTTGATAAATTCAACATGTTAGAAATAGTCACAGTACCAAAGGCTGAATAATAATAAAAAGGTATATGACTGACAAAGACAAGTGAAAGAACTTAAGAGATTAGTCCATGTTGATACAGCTAACTACTTTTTGACAAAGATGCAAAAAAAATAGAATATAAAAGACAGCCTTTTTGATAATGGCAAAAATGTATCCATATACAGAAGATACAGAAGAATGAAACTAAAGTCTTCTCACTGAATAAAATTGTCAATTCAAAATGATCACCTCCCCCTTTTAAACCACTTTCATCAGTTAAATGCACTTTCTAGAAGACTAGAGCCATGTTGAATTTTATTACACAGAGATTACTAGATTCTCTAATCTTGGACTCTATTCAAGCCCTCTCCTTTCAAATGAATTTGTATTTTATGCCCTAGAGTCTTCTGTCAGTGAAGTCCTGCCCTCGAGTTACCAACCCTATTGTCCTGACACAAAGTGTATTACATTTATGTATGTGTGGAGGTCAGAGGACAACTTGGAGGAATTTGTTCTCTCCTCTTGCCATGGGGTTCCTAGCATTCATACTCAGGTGTTAGCCTTGGCAGCAGGCACCTTTACCCACTGAGCCATCTCACTGGCTCTAGATCATAAGATTTATCCTTAATGGCACTAATCTTTCTAACAGCACAGTCTCTTTGTTCAATCCACTTCAGAGTTTCAAATCTGCTCACATACCCCCTCACCAAATTGCACATGTTCTTATGTTTTCTCTCCATCTCTGTAGATCTGGCCAAAGCAGTGAGCCATAGCTCTGTGCTACATACAACCTGTATACTACACTGTTTTAAAATATGCTCCACCACATAAGCTAGTCCATAACATAATTCAGCTTCACTCAGGGTAGCAGGACAAAAGCAGATGTTGCAGTTTGTAGCCTGTGTGCCCATTTCCAGGAGAGCCCTTGAAGTCTCATAAGCCCACTGTACTGTTTGCATTTCTGTTGGTGTTCTGATCTACACTCCTGCCAGAATAATTCTAGGGCTTCTCTACCTTATGCTCGTATATTCTTTCTACAAACCAGTTCCAGAGGCCCACAAATCAAAAGATCAGATTTATCACAACAAAGACAACATTTCTTGGTAACACTTTTTCTGTCTTAACTTTTCTCATTGCTGTGGTAGCAGAACAGAGGAGAAGGGCTTTATTTTGACTCATGGTATAGGAAGTTACAGTCCATTCTGGTGGGGAGTGTACAAAAGCAGTGGCAGCTTCTCTCTGTGGCAAAACTTAATATGTAACCTAATAGCTCATGGACAGAGCTCACGGCAGGTCCTGCAAGGCTAATTCCCCAGTAGCCCACCTCTTCCTGCCAGGTTGCACAGCCTGCCCAAACAATGTTCAAATCATTGTCTCATGGTGGAGCATTTCACATTTAAGCCATAACAACCTGGGAAAACCTGCTAAAAGTTTCAGCCTCTTCTCGGGGATGAAGCCACCTGGCAGACCTGAACAAACCACAGAAGAGGAAAGAGTGGACGACACCATTTGCAGATGAAGTGATTATATATCTAAGACATTCTGAGCATTTTCGCTCGCTCACTCGCTCACTCAGTCCCACATACAGAACCAGATGTCTTAAACGTTACATATGCACTCGACCACTGAGCTCTCTATCCTGAGCTCATCCTTCTCAGGCTTGAACCTAGGGACTCGGGCATGCTAGGCAAGATCTCTACCATGAGCTGCATCTCCAGCCCGATAACTAAATCCTAAACACAGAGACCTAAAAGCTTAGTGAGGTGGTCACATAGGATATGGAGGAAGAGTCTGGAAAGATGGCCCAGTGGTTAAGATCTCTGGCTGCTTTTCCAGAGGACCTGGATTCAATCCCCAGAACCCACATGGTAGCTCACAACTGTAGGCCATCCAGTACCCTCTTCTGGCTTCTTGGGGTACTGCAAATTCATGATACACATACATGAAGACAAACACCTATACACACAAATTAAAAAAAATAGAGGGAAAAAAAATCAATTTTGAACACAACAAAAGACTCCCTATATCATAGCATCAGCAAAAACTCAAAAGTATTCAACAACAAGCAAAAATATGCAAGACCACTGGGCATGGCCGAGAATCCTGATAATCCCATCACTTGTAGCTAGAGCAAGAGAATTTTGAGTTTGAGGGTAGCCTGGGTTACATAAGAGGAACAAATGACCTAGAAAAGAAATAAAAGCCTCAACCATGCTATGTGTGTGAATACCCAGCATGGTAAGAGCACAAAATTAAACCCTAATTTTGTTCAGAAGTTTTCTGTAGGCAGACATTCCTTACAAGAAGCTAAATAAATCAAATGGAGGCAAGATAGAATGTCCTAAAAGTGCTAAAACTGCAGTTGTTAGTACAAAATTGTATGCAGAACCAAATTAGACAACAGGCAGTTTCCAGAAGCAGCAGCATCCTAAGGCACAGCCCTGGGAGTCACCTGGCTCTAGAACTTGCTAGAACAGTTCCTTCACATCCAGGGCTGTGATTTGCACAGGGCACATCACAACAAGTTGGAAGTTCCAACTTCAGACAGCAGGTGGGAGGTGGCTCTTGAGAACATCTGCCCAGTTTGTCTTGGTGGATGCTCGGCCAGAGCTCTTCTGTTAAATCACTGCTTGTTGCCCGAAATTGTTAACAAAACTTGACATAGATTTAACCCCAGTGACCTCCAGGAGGTTAGGGCTGAATGATTTGTTTTGATATGGTGAATATAGAGCCTAACATCAATAGTTGCACCAAAGGAACAGTCACAGAGTATTATAAAAATTGCTAATGAGAGTATGTATATGCGTATATGTGTAGAACGATGAGATTTATGTATGGTAAAGAAGTGTGTGTGTCTTCATTTTTCATGTGTGGGACTAGATGTTGAATCCAGACACTTGCACATAGGTAGGCAAGCACACCTCTGAACTATGTTTTATATTGGAATATTAAGTTACCCACTCCCTCACAGTGCCAAGCTCAAGTAGGCCTTGAACTTCTTACCCTCTTGTCATACTTAGTCTCTTAAGCAGCCAGGTTAAAGACTGTACCATCAGGTATGGTTCATGTGTATTAAAATTATTTCTAATAGGAAGTGTGATCCAAGAAGAGATGGAACTGTGATTCCCCCCCTTGAAACATATTTATAATTACATAAATTTTAAAGGCAATAAAATGTGTACCCTGTATACTTTTCAACTGCTGGTTTGCTAAATTAACTTTGCACAGTACATAAAAGGTGATCTAATGACTAAAACAAACCAGTGTTATTTCCTTCTCTCCATGGAGATGCTGTCTGACAGTTTCATATGGAAAACTGCCAGTTGTGAAACATAGGCCCTCAAATGTGAGAATCCTGAGTTTCAAAAAGTGGTGTGGCTTTCCCCCTAGAAATGCAATAGAGCACTGTCAGCACCTTCCTCATCCTTAACTGAAGGTGACCAGACAGCAAGGAAGCTCTATTAAGATGCAGGTGCTGCCAGTCAGTGGATGGATGCTCATTGGCCATGCAGTTGGCTTCACATACAGGCTCCCACAGAACAACATACCAGTGCATTTCAGGCCCACTCAGGGACAGCACTCACTTCTTTGGACAGAGATATGTCTCTGGGTATGCAGTCTCTTAAAGTGTCTCTCTGTGTGTGTGGCCTTCCTTAGTATAGAAAAACATGTTCTGAGCTGGCACAGTGGTTTAGCTGACAAAGTACAAGGCTCTAAAAGGTTTGCTTCACAGGCAGCACCCAGAAGCCATATAAAAATGCCAAGCATGCCTGCAATCTCAACACTGGGGAGGAAGACGTTAAGTCTAGAATTTGGGGAAAACTGACCAAACAACCCCCCCCCCCCNAGAAGAACACAAACACTCTTTAGCCTATCATCACATTTTATCTTGGTTAAATATTTGGGTATTAAATGGCTGTCTACATGTAGCAGTACTGCTTGTCCCAAACTGTCGCTCCTGCCTTTACTCTCTGTCAAGTGTGAACACTGGGACTGTTCCTGGTCTCCCTAGGCAGTGAGGTCAGCTCTCCTCTGCTGCTGTGAGCATCAGCATTGTTACTCACAAACCCCTGCTGGAATCTGTTGGAACTGCATTGACTGCGGTTTTGGAAGGAGGGAACAGCCTGGCAATGTTGTCTTCTGCCGCTATACTTTAACTTCTTTATTAGTCTTGTAGAATTTTCTACATATAAAATCATCTTATTTGCAGGTTTTAATTTTTCCTTTCCACTTTAGATTGTTTTCTATTTTTCTTGCCTCTTTGCTCTGGCTGAAACTTTAAGGGTCATGTTGAATAGATGTGGCAAACATGGGGTCCTTGTCTTATTTTTACTAGGGTGGGATTTCACCCTGAAGTTTTTCATATGTGGCTTTTATCACGAGGTCTCATCTAGTCTAAGTGTTAGACAGTGATTCTGAATATGGGAAATTGTTTTCTTTCCTCATTCCACATCCTTTCTCCCATGTCCCTGAACCCTGCCACAGCCAGCTTTTTACATGACGCAGCACACACTGGTTGATAAAAACATCCATGGTTAGCTTCAAAACTCAAGAGCACCACAGAGATCAATCTAAAGGGAGTCATAGTGCAGCCAGTCTGCATTGCAGCCACTGATCTTTATAGATACAGAGCATGGTGCTTAAGAGGCCCATGATGATACAGCACCCTATATTTATAAATTCTGGGAGGCTTGCTCTAGGAAGGGTAAAGTTGAAACAGTATGTCTTCCCAGAGGATTACTGGGATAATGGGAGGGGATCAAGCCGAGGAAGGTTTAAAGGAGGAAGTTGAGAGGGAGCCTAGATATGTCTAGAAGGTATTGGGATCTTGGAACAAAAGCATAGTCACGGATGCATGGGCCTCATGACTCCGTGGCCCATCAAGTACAGGCCACACCTAGGTTCCTTCTAGACTTTGCCCTGTCCAGTTTTTCCAAAGGGGCTCTTACTGGCATTAGAGGTCAAGGATGATTCTGACGTTAAACTTTTGAGAATAGTGACATCATTGCCTTCCCTTTCCATCTAGATTTCTGCTTGCTACCCATTTTACCAAACTAATCCAGTATTTTAAGAATACAGTCTAAGCTGGGTGGTGGTGGCACACACCTTTAATTCCACCACTCAGGAGGCATAGGCAGGCAGATCTCTGTGAGATCAAGACCAGCCTGATCTACAAGAGCAAGTTCCAGGACAGGCTCCAAAGCTACAGAGAAACCCTGTCTTGAAAAACCAAAAAAAAAACAAACCCAAAAAAGAGAAGAATACAGTCTATATTATAGAGACAAGAGACGAGCAAAGAAATTAACACCACAGCTGGGGGTCATGGACAGGCCAAGGAAATATCTGGCCTGGTGGTGGCCCACAGCTGCACAACTATCCACCCCATGGCTCTACCAGATGCTGTGTGCACAGACTCTGGCTTCTCCCTACTAGACAGAGTCAATTTCTTGCCCTGAGAATTGGGTACACAGGCATTTGTATTTTTCCACTAAGTAACATGTATCTTCTGCAGATTTCTAAGTTACTAACTCCAGCAGGAGTCCAGAAAGTTCCCTGCACAGGCCCAGTGAGCACAGAGGCCTTGCATCTGCTCTTGCAACATAAAAGCAGCCAGGCCACGTGTGAACAGAGCCAGGTGGCTTGAATGATCTAGCTTAGGACCACAGTTTACCAACCCCAGATTAAACAATTAAAACCTTTTAATGCCTTATCTAGGGGCTCTGAATGATAGGGATGTAGAGTAGCTTTAAGATTGGAACATTTGATTTAAGTCTGGTTCTATGTGCTTGGGACACACACTGAGAGGAAATAGCTATTGAAGTGTTGATTTCACTAGGAGTCCATCTTTATTAGGATTTACAGATGAACTCGGAAAAGTGTAAAGCTAGGTATTTTGAACATGGTCTTTCTTCCCAGCAAAAGTTTCCAGTCTCGAGTTTGTTCCCAGGGATGGCTGATTTTTAAAGTTATATAGCTGGAAACTTGGGTTCTTTTGCTTCAAGTTAGTCTTTCCACACGCTGCACTGCTGCCCTTAAAGTCACCTCATTTTAATACGCTGTCAAAACACTCTTATTGCAGATTGTCTCCGAAGCTTCACCGACCTAGAGGAGCTTGACGAGACAGAGTTGTATATGTGCCACAAGTGCAAAAAGAAACAAAAGTCCACAAAAAAGTTTTGGATTCAGAAACTTCCCAAGGTCAGTGATGTAGTTCACTTAGGGTACATTTATGAAGATGCCTGGGAGGATAGTTAGATTATTGGCTGTCAGCGGTTCTGGGCTGGTCTGTGAGGTTTGCAGTCAGAGCTGAAACCTGGTCATTTATAAGGTGCACTAGAAGAGAGCAGTATCGGGGTCAGAAGGAAAACTGGGCATCTGATACTCTGAGCCCACAGCTGGGCAGTCTGAAAGGTGAGCTCGGGGTCCTCAGTCTCTGTCCTGATCTGTCACCAGGTGCTGTGCTTGCACTTGAAAAGGTTCCACTGGACAGCGTATTTAAGAAACAAAGTTGATACGTACGTAGAATTCCCGCTGAGAGGCCTGGACATGAAGTGCTACCTACTAGAGGTAAGGCAGCCAGGAGAGAATTCTTCACAGCAGGCACTGGGTTGTCCTTGACAACTGCTCCTAACTCAGCTCCTGGTGTCCTCTGCTTTGTTCTGTAGCCAGAGAACAGTGGCCCAGAGAGTTGCCTGTATGACCTCGCTGCTGTGGTGGTGCACCATGGCTCTGGGTAAGTTGTCGGCTCCTTGGAGTTGGGAGTCTTTAGACACACACAGGATGGCCTGCAATTTCTAGTCACTGAGTATCCCTGCACTCCCTAAAAGTGGGTGCGGAGTCACTAACTGGGTGAAGGGTTCACTGTGGAGCACTCCTGAGAAGCTGTGAGGCATGAAGGCAGAATTGGGAGAAAACTGGCTCCTTATGCTAGTTCAAATTTAAGTAACCATGTCATCTAATTTAAAGTTTCATTTTTAGTTTTGTAGAATAAGGTTTTTGTTTGTTTGGGTTTTTTTGGGGTTTTTTTTTTTGGTTTTTCAAGACAGGGTTTCTCTGTAGCTTTGAAGCCTGCCCTGGAACTAGCTCTTGTAGACCAGGCTGGTCTCAAACTCAGAGATCTGCCTGCCTCTGCTTCCCAAGTGTTGGGATTAAAGGCGTGCACCACAACCACCCAGCATAAATTGTTTTTTCTCTGTGCTGAAAGCTTGGTTTACCTTTCTGATTTCTAATCTGATAAAGAATAGTTACTTTGCTTTCAAACTTGGATCAGTGTATTTGGGCAAGCCATCACCCATATCACAAACCCTTTCCCTCTCTATGTGTGGACACTGCCCCACTGATCTGTCAGCAGTGAGTCTGGGGGAGCCTGAGTCCCACTGCTTTCTATAAGCATCCTGTTGTGTCTAAGTTGGTAGGCCTCTCTTAGACATAAGAAAATCAGGTGGATTCTGAATTAGTAGGTAACAGGGACACTTGTAGTGTCTTTACTAATGGAAGTATTTTTATATTGAACCTTACTATTTTTGTTCCTGGAATCCCTCTGTGATCCTCTCTACCACCGGCCTGCACTGCCAATCTGCAGTCACATGTTTTTGTATTTGGCAGTTGTACTTTTTTTTTAATGTCCTATCCTTGTTTTATGGTTGCAGTGTCTTCCTGACACTGTTAGCCTTGCGAGTTTTGTGTTCTGACCTTCTGCAGGGGATCCCCGGGTGTGTCTCATGCTTCCCTTTTTGTTCTCATCTCTAGAGCTGTGTCTTTCCCCGTATGTGGGGAAGCCAGACTCTGCTGGAGGCTCTGTGGCAGCTGTCAGTCTTCACTTGCTCTTCTCACCCGGCAGTGCTGACAGGGCAGAGCCCTTTGTGACTGTGTCATTGATTTCCCCAGTTTTTTTGACAAGAACTCTGGCATCAGGTCTGCATGTTTTCCAGAACCTTCCATGCATACTTACGAGGCTGTCTGCAGCTTTCGTTTCCGCACTGCCGCAGTGCCATCTGCTGTGCATTCTAGAAACTTATTTTTGGTCAGTTTTGATGTGCTCTTTGGTTCTCAGTGTCAGTATATTCCTTGTCTGTGGGCTTAGAGGGAGGTAAACACAAGAACTCACCTAACCATCTCAAACCAGAGGTCTCCAGGATTCATTCTTTAATTACTGTCCTTATTAACCTCTAATACTGCACAGTTGTAAAGATCCATTAGTGATTTCTGTAATCTTTTATCATTATTGAGACTGGGTCTCACTGTGTAGTTTTGGAACTCACTCTGTAGACCAGGCTGGCCTCAAACCCACAGAAATCCACCTGCCTTTGTCTCCCAAGTTCTGGGATTAAAGGTGTGCGCCACCACCCATCCCTTTTTATATTTACTCATTTGTTTACTTCTGTAGTCTTTTCCTTTATCTTTTGCCTTTTCTTTACAGGGTTGGTTCTGGACATTACACAGCATATGCAACTCATGAAGGCCGCTGGTTCCATTTCAATGACAGTACTGTGACCATGACTGACGAGGAGACTGTTGGGAAGGCGAAGGCCTACATTCTGTTCTATGTGGAGCGTCAGGCCAGAGCTGGATCAGACAAACTTTAATACTTCCTCTGACCATAGTTCAATTGTACCGGACAAACATTTCCAATTTTCCATAAATACTTGACCCAAGAGTTAATTTCATTATGCACTTTTTCAATTTCCAGTTTGGGGTTTAGTTTGGTCAGTGGTAGTGACTTACTCAATATGGGCACCAACTAATTTTTGTTGTTGTTCTACCAGAAAACCTCAGCAGGCATCGTGATTGGCTGCTTTAGTTGTAATAACTCAAGTTTTATATGTAGTTTCCAGGACTTAGTTCTGTTTGACTTTTTATATTAATGTTTTCAGTTCTCACCAAGGCACATGTGCTTTGTCCTCACATTCTGGGAGCCACCCCATTTGCTGCCTTTCATAGCAGTCAGGATCATGTGCGCAGGACCTGTGGCCACGGGTCTCACAGTGACTGCTCAGGAATTCCTTCTGAGTGTAGGCAGTAGCTGAAGAGCGGGAGACCAGGCCATTGCTACTGCCTGTGTCTCTGGGCTGCTGTTTCTCAGCGTTAAATAAACCTGTCCGTTCTGTTGCATCCATGATGAAGTCCCAGAATCACTTGATTTCTTGTTTCTGTTCTACTGTTAGTATTTTCTTTGAGCAGATTGGCTAAGAACACTGAGACTCAGCTTCATGGTAGAGGTACATTCCATGAAGTGCGTTCTGTTTGCCCATCAGAGGTGAGGTGTTGCCATCCAGAGTGGACAGTCACCTGACTTCAGGTGCTGCTGTGGCGCCCTTCCAGACACAAGTGGAGTCAGCATTAGCCTGGCTTTTTAACATGTTCCTTGCCTAAGAGCAGAGCCAGGTGAAAGTATTTTTGTCTCTGAACAAGAAATAGCTTCTATTCTTGAATTCAGTAGCTTGAAAAAAATTACTGTTCGCAAAAATAGGTAGAAGCACTATTTGGATTCAACCCAAATTGAAATTTGGCCCATTTAAAGAAGGCAGCTAATGGCAAGTGCTGGAGGCCAGTGATTGGATTTGGGGATGGAGGTAATGCAGTCTGCAAGTCAAGAGTACAGAGCTCCAACACAGCTTGTTCCATGGTCATCTCTGAAAGGGACAAAATGTACTTCATGCAGACTTTTTAGCAATCTTATTTTTCTATTTAGAGAAGAGTTTGGTAGCTTTCCTTGGCTACTGTGAAGCAGATGGAGCACATACAGCCCAGTTCTGCTTTACTATCAGCCGGATAAATCCTGCATTCCCTCTGAGCAGAAATGACATACTGGATCAACACTTCAATACAAACCTAACTTGAACCCACCAGGACAATGGCCACATTCCTCAGTCACAGCAGTCATGGTCCCAGTGCTGGATGCAGGCCAGTGCGTTTTCTACAGGGTGTGGGTTCTCTTGCACAACACTGACAAAAATGTGACATTGTGTTTCCGTGGGAAGCCGTGGAACTGTGCTGAGTTACATGAGGTAGAGGCACGTGCAGTTATCTCTGTCCTGCTGGTTTGACCCAGACACATATGATACAGTTAAGCCTGACTGTGAGTCTCATCTGACCTTGAACAAGCTCATGCAGATCCAGACCCTTCTGCCTAGAAGGGAGACTCTAGACTCTGAACAATGGCATTTGTGTCTTGGCCTCTCAATGGGCCAAGACTCAGACGGAGCAGCCGCTGTCGCCCCAGGTGGAACGCAGTGGCAGATTGGACTGCTGTGTTGGCATACAAGGGGAATGCATCATCTCTGGGAATTTTTGTAGTGGTTTTATTGCTTGATTTTACTTAAGCAACAATGCGCCATGAACTGCACCCATTTGCATTGTGCATCTGAACATCCATGATGTAAATGTGCCTGTATTTTAAATCTGTAGCCTTATCACACCTGTTATACAAGCTCATCTTTTTGTGCTGTTTACAGCTTTCCCTGTACCATGCATTCCAGCCTGCATGCAGCTTTTTGCTCAGAGTTTATGCTGAGGCAGGACCTCACACATACCCTGTCCCATCAGCCCCTGGGAACAGGAAACTCCAAGTCCTCCCACACAGGTGGGGATAGAAACAGTTTGTGGCAACACAAGTCTCTCTCCATGGTGGAGAAACATTTGCTTATCCACTGTATTCTACTCAGTGTGTAGTGACGACAGATGATCAATTAAACCAGTCACATGTGCTGGCCCTGGTTGAGTGTTGTGTGTCTCACCTGTGGAACCTACTCAATTATCCCTTAAAGCCAAACTTCCCTTTCTTTGGTTTGATATACATAACCAGTCACCCATTGTTACCTCCTGGTCCCTTGAGCTCTCTCATGTCCCTCCTACTGCTTGAAGTCACCTCTTGATCAAGCTCTGGAAAGGCTCAGGTAAGAACTGTTTCCACAGCCAGAGCATGAGTCCCCTGTGGCCAGGAGCAGCCCTGAGAAGATGCCACATGTGTCTGTGACTCACCGGTGGGCAGTATCCACAGGTGAATGGTGGCTATGCCAAGATCATGTGCATTAAAACTAGTAGTTCATATGATGCCTGGAGATCACTGTGCTCATGACTCATTTGTTGTCACCGAAATCCCATCCTGGTCCCGCCTCAGCATCTGGGCTGTTAGGTGGAAAGTGGCATTAAAGGAATCTCCTCTTTCCTGTGTTACTCCTGGGTTGTTTCCAGTGGAGCTAAGCAGCGTCAGTGCAGCAGGCAGCAGGGGTCGTCCTGTAGCCTACATGGGCAGGAGGAAAGGTGGCCATAAGGGGTTCTGTACAGTCTTTTTAGGGAAAGCCACTGCTGTCTTGTTTCTCGTGGTGTTGTATGAAGAGCAACTTGGCTAGTTCTGGCTCTGAAGTACAGCAACACCTGTCCTCAGCTGTGCTGCCAACACTACACGCTCCTCCGAGGCAGGGCCGCTGGGCATGCTTGCGTCTAAACCCACCAAACTTGCAGTTACTGCAAGTCATTTACAATTAAGTATTCAAAAATAGAAACTGAAAAAGTTGCCTCTGCCCATCCTCACATTTTGGGAAATACCTTCTGGGACAGATAATGAAACCATGCAGATGTATGCACACATTTGCAGGCCCACATAGAGAACATTCCAGCTGAATCTTCTAGGAAACAGTTTAGGGTAAAAATAGAGGCCTTTGGGCCAAGAAAAGCCTTTGCCCAGAAAGGGCACTGGGATCTGAAGATAGCTGAGCCTCGCCTGGAAGCCATCGATCTCCTGAGCTTAAGTAACAGAAAAAGGAACATGACCCTGGGCTTCCACTCACAGCTCAGAATGTGTCGCCTCCCTTAGCTTAGCCTCGCAAGCAGAGGAGCCACACAGACACACTCTGAGGTCTGACAGTTAACCATCTTGCCAGAGAAAGACTGAAAGAAAGCCTGGAAGGGCTGTTGTGACCAATCACCTCCAATGAAAACACCTTAAAAAGCCAAGAGTGCTCAACAGGACTGTCAGTTCAGAGGGGGAAAAAACCTTTTAAGGAAACTTAAACTTCAGTGGGGCTGCTCTTCTGCCAGGACTTTCAGGCCCTCTGAACATAAGCCGGACCACAGATGGCTGTGCGTAAGTCTGGATCCTGACACCCGCCCTCCCCACCCCGAGCCTCAGCACCAGTTGTTGGCCAAAAATAAACACCATTCCTCAACCATATATGTCCACCAGTCCTGATCTCAGAGGAAGCAGGAGGCAGGTCAGACCCTTGCCGGGCGGGCACACTCACGTGAAGCAGCTGCTCAGCATGCACATAACCCAGCTCAATCGGGAGTGCCTGCTATGCCTCTTCTCCTTCCTGGACAAGGACAGCAGGAAGAACCTCTCCAGGACCTGCTCCCAGCTCCGAGATGTGTTTGAGGACCCCACCCTTTGGCCCCTGCTGCACTTCCATTCCCTCGCAGAGCTCAAGAAGGACAACTTCCGGCTGGGCCCTGCACTGCGCAGCCTGTCCATCTGTTGGCATTCCAGCCGCGTGCAGGTGTGCAGCATCGAGGACTGGCTCAAGAGTGCCTTCCAGAGGAGCATCTGCAGCCAGCATGACAGCCTGGTTAACGAGTTCCTCCTGCAGGTGTGCGACAGGTAGGCCACCTCGCCCCTGAGCAGTGTGGCCTTGCTGGCCTTGGCTTCAGGAGGACAGGGAAGCACACATTCCAAGAGCAATGTGGCTCTGACTCAGTCTAAGGCAGACAACCAGTGCCCAAGAGTTGAGTAAAATCAGCTCCCTCTCAGTCTCAGCTCCTGAAGCTGCTGCTAAGGCAGAGGAGCTGAGGTTCAGCTGGCCTGTCCTTGGAGCAGCTGTCTTCACTGGCAGCCATGAAGGGTTGGTTGGGTCCAGCTGAGCCTGGAATTTTAAGGTCAAGCCCTGGGAAAAGACTCTAGAGGCATCAGTGGAGCCAGGCCTCATTTGGCCCAAGCAGCCCCCCACGGCCTGAGAATTGCTGATGAGGAAGGAGAGCCAAATGCTCAGGTGAACTGGGCTAAAGCCTGTTGCAGAGTAGCGGTGAGTGTCTGAGGAACACACTCGTCTTGCATAGTACCCAGGGAAAGTGTTTCAGTTGTCAGAGGGGCAAAAGCGATGCTCTAAGACATAGTACCCACTATGGGGCCACCAGATTTTTAGCAAATATATACCACACGGTTAAATTTGAATTGGAGATGAAGCAACTCATGCCTTGCAAACATTCCCTAATTGATCTTTTGACACCCCTGCGCCCCGTCTCTTGCACAGGCAAGGCCACCAAATGGGTTGGTCACACTTTCCTGCATAGGCAGCTCTGGCCAACATGGCTTTGCCAGCAGTTGAAGGGAAAGCACTCCCTGCTAGCAAGCCAGTTCCAATGGTTGCCAGCTGCTGCCACACAAGGTTAATAGCCACTGTTGGCTGGCCTCAGCACAGGTACAGGAAATAATCGCAGTGGCCTGCCTCTCATGTGTTCTTTTCCTCAAGTTGGGTTTGGGCTTGGCTCTGACTAGACCAGGCCAGGCCATTTTGATAGGTTTCTCAAAAAACCAGACTGCAAGGGTTTTGACCGAAAAGGGGAGTATCACAACCCCAACTTGGTTCACTCTCGCTGGAAGGTAACCAGTTTAATCCTCCAAACCAGCAAAATTTGACTTCACAGGAAGTGCGGAGCACTGGTCCCCAGTATCAGAGATGGTGCAAAGGGAGCTGGGTTTCCCCTTCTGATACTGTGCAACTGACCCCAGACCAAGTGCATAAACTTTAATCTCACCTCATACCTTTTTTTTCTGCAAAATGAGAGAATTCTCTTATGTCACAGGTAAGAGGGTGAAGTGGCAAAGCAATACCTAGTCCACAGGAGAAGGGTGAAGTCAGACAGATGGGCTGAAAGTCATCTGTTCTGGGTTCTCCTGCCTTAGTTATTCCCAATCAGGCAATTTGCCGAGGGCTTAAATGCACCTTAACAACAGTATCTGGCCCAAAGTATCTACTTGTCAAGTCACCTGAGCCACTCTCTTCATCTACAAAACTGGGGTAGCACGCAGGGGTGATTAGTGCTGAAGGCGGCATGGGAGGGAGGCATGGGCTCAGTGTGTGCAACGGTGCCACGCCCAGGGTGTTTGAAGTTACTTTTATCTTCCCAGGCACGAGGGAGGTGAGCTGACAAGGTGCTATGGGAGGATGGTGTGGAAAGGAACCTGGTCCTCCGGTCCAGATTCCGCTCCTTGACAGCAGGGTCCAGGCCCACTGGAGGGAGGCTCTGCTCGGGAGGAAGCAGGGTGACCCTCCTGGTCTCCAGGAAAGTGGGTATTGTCTGGCTCTGCTCACTCAGACCTCAGTCCTCACAAGCGCAGGGTACACACTGCCCCCCACACCTACCACCCAGAAGCAAACTTTGGTTCAGTGATTGTCGGCCACACTACAAATAAGTCCTCGGGAGTGTCCCAACTTGAGGGCCTGGCTCCAGCTGTCTTAGGTTCCAGGCAACCGAGCTGAAAGCTGGACACAACAGTGTGGCTTTTTAGTCGTTAGCCATTACTCCAGGAGACTCCTCTGCCCCCAGAGTCCCCGCCGCGCACGGCTCCCAGCACCAGGGAGGATCAAAGGCACACAGCTGTCCCTCCCAGAGACTCAAGATACCGGCTCCAGCAGACACAGCGGACCCTGGCCGCAGTCCTAGCCTTTCGGACTCGCGGCTGCCGTCTCCAGGGTAGGACTCCCGGGTCCTGCTGCACCTCGGCCCCGTGTCACCGCGCTTTCCCCGCAGGTGCCCCAACTTGGCGTCCCTCACGCTTTCGGGCTGCGGCCACGTCACCGACGACTGTCTGACTCGCCTATTGCTCAGCTGCCCCCGCCTGCGCGCGCTACGCCTCGAGAACTGCGCGCGCGTTACCAACCGCACTCTGGCGGCCGTGGCCGCGCACGGGCGCGCGCTGCAGACTCTGCACG